>ONZH01009223.1:0-61602 GCA_900303285.1 Rhinella marina | reverse complement strand
GATGTCTGATATCTGCCAGGTGTTGAGCAACTTTGAGGAGTCAACACAGATGGTCAGCGGCGATGCCGCCATTATCAGCCTCACCATCCCGCTGCTTTGCCTGTTGAAAAACTCACTGCTCAGCATCAAGTCGGATGCTTTGCGCTTGTCACAAGAGACGGTGGAGGAAGATACGTCGCTTGATAGCCAGAGCACCCTCCGGTCTGTTTCTCAGCGCCTATCGGAGGAGGGGGATAAGGATGAGGAGGAAAGAGGAGGAGAATGTCGGCGAGACAGTAGAGGGGTACCAGTGCTCAGTCCTTAACTCTTGAGCGTGTATGGGCTGAAGAGGAGGACTTGGAGGAGGAGGAGGAGGAAATGGAGAGTCAGGTCAGTGAGGAGAGGGAATTCTTGCGTGTTGGGACTCTGGCGCACATGGCAGACTTCATGTTAGGCTGCCTATCCCGTGACCCTCGCGTTAGAAGAATTTTTTCCAACACCGATTACTGGGTGTTCACTCTCCTGGACCCACGGTACAAGCAGAACCTTTCCACTCTCATCCCTGCAGAGGAAAGGAGTATGAGAGTGAATAGATATCAACAGGCCCTGGTGCACAAGCTGAAACAATTCCTCCCATCTGACGCCGCTAGCGGCAGAGGGCATGGTTCTGTGGGCCAAGTAGCGGGGGAGAGGAGGCGAGCAGGCAGCTTGTCCAGCACTGGCAGGGGAACGCTCTCCAAGGCCTTTGCCAGTTTTATGTCACCCCAGCAAGACACTGTCACCTGTCCCCAGTCTAGGCAGAGTAGGGGGGAGCTGTACAGAAAGATGGTGAGGGAGTACCTAGCTGACCATACCAACGTCTGTAGCGATCACTCTGCTCCATACAACTACTGGGTTTCAAAGCTGGACACGTGGCCTGAACTGGCGCTGTACGCCTTGGAGGTGCTGGCCTGCCCTGCCGCTAGCGTGCTGTCAGAGCGGGTATTCAGTGCAGCTGGTGGCGTCATCACCGATAAGCATACACGCCTGTCAACTGACAGCGCTGACAGGCTGACGCTTATTAAAATGAACAAAGCCTGGATTTCACCGGAATTCAAATCTCCTCTGGGGGAAAGCAGCTAAAGATTTAAATAACTTATGTATCCGATTCCTCTTCTCTACTCCTCTTCTCTACTCCTCCTCCTCCATATCGTCTTTGCCTAACGCTGACCCAAAAAACGCCATTTTTTAGAGGTCCAACTGGCACTCTTTTAGCACAATTTTTCAGGAGGGCCCCGTACAGGCCCTCTCTTCAAACAATTTTTCAGGAGGGCCCCGTACAGGCCCTCTCTTCAAACAATTTTTCAGGAGGGCCCCCTACAGGCCCTCTATTCAAACAATTTTTCAAGAGGTCCACCTACAGGCCCTCTATTCAAACAATTTTTCCAGAGGTCCACCTACAGGCCCTCTCTTCAAACAATTTTTCAGGAGGGCCCCCTACAGGCCCTCTCTTCAAACAATTTTTCTGGAGGGCCCCCTACAGGCCCTCTATTCAAACAGTTTTTCCAGAGGTCCACCTACAGGCCCTCTCTTCAAACAATTTTTCAGAAGGGCCCCCTACAGGCCCTCTATTCAAACAATTTTTCCAGAGGTCCACCTACAGGCCCTCTCTTCAAACAATTTTTCAGGAGGGCCCCCTATAGGCCCTCTATTCAAACAATTTTTCCAGAGGTCCACCTACAGGCCCTCTCTTCAAACAATTTTTCAGGAGGGCCCCCTACAGGCCCTCTATTCAAACAATTTTTCAGGAGGGCCCCCTACAGGCCCTCTATTCAAACAATTTTTCCAGAGGTCCACCTATAGGCCCTCTGTCCAAACAATTTTAACGGAGGTCCACTTACAGGCCCTCTCTCTCTCCAAACAATTGTTCCGGAGGTCCACCTACAGGCCCTCTCTCCAAACAATTTTTCCGGAGGTCCACCTATAGGCCCTCTCTCCAAACAATTGACGTCTTTTTCCTATCTTTCTCTCTCTCCAAACTATTTTTCCGGATAGCTGCCATATACGGTATTAAACTGAGAAGAATACGGAGAACACATGCTACACTTGATCAAGTTCATAATTTACGACTGTACCGGTTAAAGCAACAGTTTTCCCAAATCCAGTCCGGCTGTTGTCACCACCACACACGCTAGCCCAGGGGGCACTCCTCTGGCTCTTCCAGCGAAACCTCCTTCCCCCCAGCCTGCCCCCCACCTACAGGCCCTCTCTCCAAACAATTGACGTCTTTTTCCTATCTTTCTCTCTCTCCAAACTATTTTTCCGGATAGCTGCCATATACGTTATTAAACTGAGAAGAATACGGAGAGCACATGCTACACTTGATCAAGTTCATAATTTACGACTGTACCGGTTAAAGCAACAGTTTTCCCAAATCCAGTCCGGCTGTTGTCACCACCACACACGCTAGCCCAGGGGGCACTCCTCTGGCTCTTCCAGCGAAACCTCCTTCCCCCCAGCCTGCCCCCCACCTACAGGCCCTCTCTCCAAACAATTGACGTCTTTTTCCTATCTTTCTCTCTCTCCAAACTATTTTTCCGGATAGCTGCCATATACGGTATTAAACTGAGAAGAATACAGAGAACACATGCTACACTTGATCAAGTTCATAATTTACGACTGTACCGGTTGATGCAACAGTTTTCAAAAATCCATTCTGGCTGTTGTCACCACCACACACGCTAGCCCAGGGGGCACTCCTCTGGCTCTTCCAGCGAAACCTCCTTGCCCCAGCCTGCCCCCCCCCACCTACAGGCCCACTCTACAAACAATTTAGCCGGATAGGGGACGTATCAGAAGTTGCACTCATGTTTGTTTTTATTCTTCTTTTATCTGCCTCCTGACCTGTGATAGGCAGAGCATGGACACGTCCCCTTAGCTGCAGTGGGAAAAACACTCCCCTGGCCAGAGCAAGCTCTTTTTCCATTTTCCGTGTTCGAAAAATCCATTAAATATAGGGTCCCAAGATAGGGGACGTATACGGTATTAAACTGAGAAGAATCGATACCATACGGGTTAAAGCAACAGTTTTCCTAAATCCAGTCCGGCTGTTGTCACCACCACACACGCTAGCCCAGGGGGCACTCCTCTGGCTCTTCCAGCGAAACCTCCTTCCCCCCAGCCTGCCCCCCACCTACAGGCCCTCTCTCCAAACAATTGACGTCTTTTTCCTATCTTTCTCTCTCTCTCCAAACTATTTTTCCGGATAGTTGCCATATACGGTATTAAACTGAGAAGAATACGGAGAACACATGCTACACTTGATCAAGTTCATAATTTACGACTGTACCTGTTAAAGCAACAGTTTTCCCAAATCCAGTCCGGCTGTTGTCACCACCACACACGCTAGCCCAGGGGGCACTCCTCTGGCTCTTCCAGCGAAACCTCCTTCCCCCCAGCCTGCCCCCCACCTACAGGCCCTCTCTCCAAACAATTGACGTCTTTTTCCTATCTTTCTCTCTCTCCAAACTATTTTTCCAGATAGCTGCCATATACGGTATTAAACTGAGAAGAATACAGAGAACACATGCTACACTTGATCAAGTTCATAATTTACGACTGTACCGGTTGATGCAACAGTTTTCAAAAATCCATTCTGGCTGTTGTCACCACCACACACGCTAGCCCAGGGGGCACTCCTCTGGCTCTTCCAGCGAAACCTCCTTGCCCCACCCTGCCCCCCCCCACCTACAGGCCCACTCTACAAACAATTTAGCCGGATAGGGGACGTATCAGAAGTTGCACTCATGTTTGTTTTTGTTCTTCTTTTATCTGCCTCCTGACCTGTGATAGGCAGAGCATGGACACGTCCCCTTAGCTGCAGTGGGAAAAACACTCCCCTGGCCAGAGCAAGCTCTTTTTCCGTTTTCCGTGTTCGAAAAATCCATTAAATATAGGGTCCCAAGATAGGGGACGTATACGGTATTAAACTGAGAAGAATCGATACCATACGGGTTAAAGCAACAGTTTCCCCAAATCCAGTCTGGCTGTTGTCACCACCACACACGCTAGCCCAGGGGGCACTCCTCTGGCTCTTCCAGCGAAACCTCCTTCCCCCCCACATGCCCTCTCTCCAAACAATTTTCGCAGGTAGGGGGACGTATTAGATATTGTACTGATTTTGAATTGCCTCCTGCGATAGATGGGAATCGAACCCACATCAACTGCTTGGGAAGTAGCTATGCTCACCACTATACCACCAGCAGGCACAGCAACTGATAAGGAAAGATACTAAACTTGATGTCAGCTGCAGTGCCAGCATGAGCAGTGGTGTCACCTGCAGGCGGTGATGGACCTTCGTTGCACCTAGTTGGGTGCTTCCCTAACATGTGATGGGCATGTGCCTCGCCTTTCTTGGTCTGGGTGAGCACAATTGCCATGAGGGTAACCACCAGGCTGTTGCCTGAGAATTTGGGGTAATGGTGGGATTAGGCAGCCTCAGAGGCATCCATGCATGCTGCCCCTGCTGTTTCCTGTCCATTTCCGTGGTGTTTCCATCATTTTCTGATGTTTCCAGGTTTTCACCCAGCCTTCCCTAGGCAGAGCCTTGGTCCCCCGCAAAAATGCTCGAGTCTCCCATTGACTTCAATGGGGTTCGTTATTTGAAACGAGCACCCGAGCATCGGGAAAAGTTCGACTCGAATAACGAGCACCCGAGCATTTTAGTGCTCGCTCATCTCTAGTAATAATTTACTTCAGGACGGTTGTTTTGTTGGATTATATGTTGGGCAGCGCACAGAGCTTAATTTAAACACATGCACTTGGTTAAATGTATTATATAACTCTATTTGCCAAGAATGTTTTTGTCAGCTTTTCTGGCTTGTCTTATTTACTGGTAATTGAATAACACGTATTGCCGGCGCTATTTTATAGACTTTCTAAATTCGTAGCGTGATGCACCACAAAGCAATCTAGGACTAATCCCGCCATAGAAGGATTTCATAGCACCCAAATTATAATGTCATTTCAGCAGTGCGGTATTTCTGTATGCTGAGATTGATCTCTGGTTGGATGAATAGACTTTGCATGTTAATAATGTTCTTCTCAAATATTCCTTTTATGTTTTTGTGCAGCATTCTCTACGTCTCTCCACTGGTTTAGGGATTTATGACTGTGTGGGAATAAATGTCTTCAAGTACAATTGCAAAAATATTAAAGCACCACAGCAGAGATGAGGAAAATATAGTAAAACTAATCTGGAATTTTTTAAAGTTTTATCATAACCTTTCAAAGGGCCCAAGCCCAACTACTCTAGCGGTAGACGTGCAGTACCCCGAGGGTCACTGCAAATAGTTAATTTGCTACGTTAAGGGTTAATGTCCATTGTTAATGCACTTTTTCTATGTGACCAAAATGGGAGCACTGTGTAGATATTGTGCCCTGCTAAGTGGGAGGAAGCAGGCCCTTCTCCTCTGGGTCAAGAGCTTAGAAGTTAAAGGGGTTGTCCGAGTTATGAAAAATATATATATATATATGTAAATCTGATGGTCAGCAATATACAGTCATGGCCAAAAGTTTTGAGAATGATACAAATATTAATTTTTACAAAGTCTACTGCTTCAGTTTTTATAATGGCAATTTGCATATACTCCAGAATGTTATAAAGAGTGATCAGCTTAACAGCAATTACTTGCAAAGTCAATATTTGCCTAGAAAATGAACTTTATCCCCCAAAACACATTTCAACATCATTGCAGCCCTGCCTTAAATGGACCAGCTAACATCGTTTCAGTGATTGCTCCATTAACACAGGTGTGGGTGTTGATGAGGACAGGGCTGGAGATCAATCTGTCATGATTAAGTAAGAATGACACCACTGGACACTTTAAAAGGAGGCTGGTGCTTGGCATCATTGTTTCTCTTCTGTTAACCATGGTTATCTCTAAAGAAACACGTGCAGTCATCATTGCACTGCACAAAAATGGCCTAACAGGGAAGAGTATCGCAGCTAGAAAGATTGCACCTCAGTCAACAATCTATCGCATCATCAAGAACTTCAAGGAGAGAGGTTCCATTTTTGCCAAAAAGGCTACAGGGAGCCCAAGAAAGACCGGCAAGCGCCAGGACCGTCGCTTAAAAGTGTTTCAGCTGCGGGATCGGGCTACTAGCAGTGCAGAGCTTGCTCAGGAATGGCAGCAGGCAGGTGTGAGTGCATCTGCACGCACTGTGAGGCGGAGACTCTTGGAGCAAGGCCTGGTCTCAAGGAGGGCAGCAATGAAGCCACTTCTCTCCAGAAAAAACATCAGGGACAGACTGATATTCTGCAAAAGGTACAGGGAGTGGACTGCTGAGGACTGGGGTAAAGTCATTTTCTCTGATGAATCCCCTTTTCGATTGTTTGGGACATCTGGAAAACAGCTTATTCGGAGAAGATGAGGTGAGCGCTACCACCAGTCTTGTCTCATGCCAACTGTAAAGCATCCTGAAACCATTCATGTGTGGGGTTGCTTCTCAGCCAAGGGAATCGGCTCTGTCACAGTCTTGCCTAAAAACACAGCCATGAATAAAGAATGGTACCAGAATGTCCTCCGAGAGCAACTTCTCCCAACCGTCCAAGAGCAGTTTGGCGATCAACAATGCCTTTTCCAGCATGATGGAGCACCTTGCCATAAAGCAAAGGTGATAACTAAATGGCTCAGGGAACAAAACATAGAGATTTTGGGTCCATGGCCTGGAAACTCCCCAGATCTTAATCCCATTGAGAACTTGTGGTCAATCATCAAGAGACGGGTGGACAAACAAAAACCTACAAATTCTGACAAAATGCAAGCATTGATTGTACAAGAATGGACTGCTATCAGTCAGGATTTGGTCCAGAAGTTGATTGAGAGCATACCAGGGAGAATTGCAGAGGTCCTGAAGAAGAAGGGTCAACACTGCAAATATTGACTTGCTGCATTAACTCATTCTAACTGTCAATATAAGCTTTTGTTACTCATAATATGATTGCAATTATATTTCTGTATGTGATAAAAACATCTGACAAACACACATAAAAACCAGAGGGCAGCAGATCATGTGAAAATATATTTGTGTCATTCTCAAAACTTTCGGCCATGACTGTATAACTAAGCTAAGCACGTTTTAGGCAAGCCAATTCTATTTCCTCATTTCCTTGGTTCTCTTCTGCCCTTTGTTTACCTGCTGTAACAATCAGGTTTTCCTCATGAATATTTGTGCCTCTGCCCCTGGTCTGCAAAGGGAGTGAATACAACTGCTGACCTGAGTGAAATGTCTGACTGCTGGGATACTCAGCAGCATGTTGTATGTGTAGGACTACAAGCCCCAGCTGTATAATGACACTTCAGGATCTTCCCTCTACCTGTTCTTGTGCAATGCTCTGCAGAACTCCTCCAGTCTGTCAGCTCTGTGACTGCAAGATGAGGATCCTGTGTCTCTTCACTGCCTGCAGATGTCTCCAGCCCTGAGTCTCTGCTGCCAATGGTTAACGTTTTCTAAAGAATCCAGCGGGAGGGAGATACAGGGCAGACAGCAGTGCAGGGGACGTGACCAGCACAGTGAGGACTCGTGCACAGACACAAGACATCACCAGAGCAGGGAGAGAAGCTGACATCACAGGTCATGTGACTCTCAGTGAAATCTGAGAAAGGAGCCACTGCAGATGAAGTAAGTCAACTGTAAACATCTGACATTTGATTAGTTAGAAACATACAAAGAACAAAAAAATACTTAGACAACCCCTCTAAGTTCTAGCAGCCTAATGGCTCACAAACTCATTTTTTTCCATGTCCATTCTGTTTTTTTTTTTTTTTTTTTTTTTTTTGCGGCTTGTATGCTGAACCATTCACTTCAATGGGGCAAAACAACAGAAATGACTCTTTGTGCATTCCATGTCCGTATATCCGCATGGCCTTTCTGCAAAAAAATAGAAAATGTCTTATTATTATTCATATTACGGACAAGGATAGGACTGTTCTATTAGGGTCCAGCCCTTATGTTCCGCAAAGTTGTGGACCGCAACAGGCAACGGTTGTGTGTGTGAGCCCTTAGAGATTGGAAGCATCTACATGTGTCTGTTTTGTCTTTATTTTATTTGTTTATACTTTGTGCCACCCCTCCCAAAAGGGGGTCCTTTTAACATTTCACTTTTCTGATTTCTCCTGCAACTAGGGCTGCCATATTAGCCCCAGTTGCAGTAGGAATACAACCTCCTGACATGCACTGCAGAGCTGATCTGGGTCTGCTAAGACCCAGCAGCTCCTGTAGTTATCTGACACCCTGCAATCACATGATCACTTGACCCGAAGCAGGAAGTGTTCTGGTCGCTTTCTAAGTGCTTACTCAGTGCTTATTGAGCATTACTCATACACCTCAGGGGAGCCTGGCTCACTGTGAACAGGCTCCCCGCTCATGCAGCTGTAACGACGTTCAGAAAAGTCCTTGCAGAGATAAATGTGGTCTGCTCAGATGTTTAAAGTCTGTGATTGGTCTGTAGCCAGTTAAAGGTGGCTTATTGTTGCGAGGCCCCTGCTGTCAGACCCTTACTATCTTTTAGGTGATAATTTTAGGTGGTATTCTCATTTTAGAGGATAACTATCTGAATGGTGTGGGGAGGTGGTCTGACTGCTGGGCCCTCCCCCTAATGTCAAGAACATGGAACCCATGTCTCCATATAGATGGAGCAACACATTGAGCATGTCTACTGGTGTTCAGTTCATTTTCTATGTGACTGCTGGACAAAGACAAGTGCACAGTATCTCCAGCTGTCCCATAGAGCTGAATCGAGTGGGAGCAGACAGGACGGCCATTCATATAGGGAATGAGACCCCATTCTCATGATCAGTGGGGGTCTAATTGGACAGACTCCACCAATCGGATACTTAGACATTATTTATTTATATTAATAAGCTTATAAATGTAAGATATTTAGGCAGAATAGTACTACCTTCCAGTGTTTTGTAATCAGCACATGATTGTATTAATGGGGTTATCCAAGACTAAACTTTTTTAACAGACCTCTTCACAGTGCCTGGACCCATGTTGCGGCTCATACTTACCTGGCTCCCGCAGCTGGACTCTGGCTGCATCTCTCCACGGTCTTCTCTGCAGGTCTTGGGTTTCTGGAAATCAACATCTTGTTGACGGGCATCATGTGACCGCTGCAGCCAATCACTGGCCGCAGAGATGACCTTTCAACCATGTGGTATGTCACTGGGTCACATGCTACTTGGGTGACAGGTGTCTGCTGAGGCCGGTAATTGGTTGCTGCAGTCATGTTAGGCCCATCAACAGGATGTTGATTTTCAAGGACCTAGGACTTGCGGTGGTGGCCGTGGAGCGACGCAGCCAGAATGCAGCAGCGGGGACAAGGTAAGTATGACCCCCACTGCGAGTCCAGCCACTCTGAAGAGGTCTGTTAAAAAAGTTTAGTTTTGGATAACCCCTTTAAGGACTTACTTTAGCACTAATAATACTGTCTCCTCGTTTCTCCCTGTCAATGATGTAAGCACAGATAGTGCGACCTCCCTGTCTCTCCCTTTATATAATGTGGGTACCTACAGATTGCCTCCTGATTTCTCTTCCCCAGAAATGATGCTACCACCCTGCCTCTACATGTAAGTACATATGGGGCTACTTACCTACCTCTCACTCACTCTTAATTGCTCTGGAGAACCCTAGCACCACTTAAAAAAAAAAATAAACAATTGCCCAATTGCCCTAGTTTAAGTTTTCGGAAAACCCCATTAGAGACATGGACTGGGGTGTATATCTGTATAGCACCGTGGAATATGCCGCTGTTATATAAGAAAAATAAATTATAATCTCTGTGGTTTAAAACGAATGTTACATAATAATGCCCTAGTGATAGTAACTGTAATAGTGCCACCTACAGGAAAAACTACAGTAATGCACACTTAATATAATTGTGCACCAATGTTTTTTACGGTGCCATGAGTTTACATGCATTTTTATTGCAATAGTTTTTTGTCTTTGGTTTTTACCCTGTCTCTCTTTGAGATATGTATTGTACATATTTCGTGCAGCCTTTGTGAAATTGAAATGGCTAAAGTCTTAAACGAGGACGGGGGAGGATTTGATATTCCATTTATGCCTGGAAAAGTCACACATTTTTCATGCAAGCCACAATTTGCATAAAATGTTAACATTTTTGTGACTTTTCAAAAAAATTTGGGCAATGCTGAATAGAAGAGGGCTGGTCCACCCCCTGCCTGATAAATTTTCTATAATTTATGCCAGAAACTGATTTAAATTTACTGCAAATCTACGCAGCTCACTGGTGGCCTAAGTTTGATTTTCTAGCACATAGACTGCCAGAAGACACTCTAAATATATTAAGACACATGCACTTCATAGTAAATGTAGCACATATCACTGCAGTGCACATTGGGCTTGTGTTTTCCATTATTTAATTGTAAAAGTGGAGTGCCATTGTAATCACCTTACATTACTTATCCTGTACTGCTCCTGAGTTACAGCCTGTAATATACTCCAGAGCTATACTCACTATCCTGCTGGTGGAGTCACTGTGTACATACATTACATTACTTATCCTGTGCTGATCCTGAGTTACATCCTGTCTTATACTCCAGAGCTGCACTCACTATTCTGCTGGTGGAGTCACTGTGTACATACATAACTTATCCTGTACTTATCCTGAGTTACATCCTATATTATACTGCAGAGCTGCACTCACTATTCTGCTGGTGCAGTCATTGTGTGCATACATTACTTATCCTGTACTGATTCTGAGTTACATCCTGTATTATACTTCAGAGCTACACTCACTATTCTGCTGGTGGAGTCACTGTGTACATACATTACATTAATTATCCTGTACTGATCCTGAGTTACATCCTGTATTATACTCCAGAGCTGCACTCACTATTCTGCTGGTGGAGTCACTGTGTACACACATTACATTACTTATCCTGTACTGATCCTGAGTTACATCCTATATTATACTGCAGAGCTGCACTCACTATTCTGCTGGTGCAGTCACTGTGTACATACATTACATTACTTATCCTGTGCTGATCCTGAGTTACATCCTGTCTTATACTCCAGAGCTGCACTCACTATTCTGCTGGTGGAGTCACTGTGTACATACATAACTTATCCTGTACTTATCCTGAGTTACATCCTATATTATACTGCAGAACTGCACTCACTATTCTGCTGGTGTAGTCACTGTGTACATACATTACATTAATTATCCTGTACTTATCCTGAGTTACATCCTGTATTATACTCCAGAGCTGCACTCACTATTCTGCTGGTGGAGTCACTGTGTACATACATTACATTACTTATCCTGTACTGATCCTCAGTTACATCATGTATCATACTCCAGAGCTGCACTCACTATTCTGCTGGTGGAGTCATTGTGTACATACATTACATTACTTTACCTGTACTGATCCTGATTTACATCCTGTATTATAGTCCAGAGCTGTATTCACCAGAGGAATACCAGAGGAAGAAGCCGAGAAGACAGCAGATGGCGCCATAGCTGATGACAATAGAATTAGTTACCTGCAGTCCCTTCTGGTTCAGCACACTTTGCTGTGGTGTGCTGAAGCGTGCTGAACCAGAAGGGACTGCCAGGACCATGGGGAATCTAACCACATGAGACCCAATAGGAAACCTAAATATAACCAGCCAAATCAGTGACAAGGCTTGTATACTGTGCCACATAGGTATCTGAAATGGGTTCAAGATAAAAGGGGAGGTCCTGCTCAGGTTGTCCTCTGACTCCTCCTAAATCCTGGCCAGTTTAGACTGTTTCAGGTTTCCCTTTGTCTTCAGGTAAAATCTAATAGCTCACTGATTATTGGGGAATCATCCCAAAAGATTTAACTTTAGGTGACTACTGGAGGACCATATGGTACGTTGGTGGCCAGTCAAGACCTGTTTACAGGCCTCACCGTGTTATAACATCCACATTGGCCAACCTGAAAAGGAAGGGTAGGCATATAGGATTGTGATGGTGTGACCATACACCAGCATGGGGCCCAATGTTGGGACCACTTTAGGTTTAAAATTGTAGTCATGCTTAGTCACTGCCTAAATCCTTAGGATAGGTCATCAATATCCAACAGGCAAGGGGTCTGACTAATGGCACCCACACCGATCAACTGTTTTCAAAAGCTTTGGTGCCAGAACCAATACTTTAATAGACCTTAATACAATTGTCTCCAGAATCAGTTCCAAATGGTGTTGTTTTCTACTGGACCTATGGGCCTCGCTGGAGTACGTTATGGTACTCTGATGGACCAGTCCAAACTGGTTCACGAGTCTTAAAATGTTATAACGTACCCAATGACCAACCAGAAAAGGAAGGACATTAATACAGGGTTACGATGGTCCCACCAACACAACCCTATATTCCTGCCCTTTCTTTTCAGGTTGGACATTGGGTTGAGAGGAATATCTATAGGTTTGAAGTTGGAGTCATGCTTTAAATAAGGCATGCATCATCATGTATGGGTACCTAGATTGATTAAAGGGGTTTTCCAGGACTTAATAAGTGATGACCTATTATTACTATAGGTCATCAATATCAGATAGGCGGGTTTTCGACTCCAGAATTCCCATAGAAATGAATGGGGCTCAATCAGTCACTCCGTTCATTTCAGGGGGGATAGCTGCAGAGGGTACGGGGCCTCCTTTTTTGTGATTGGTGGGGGTCCCAGTGGTAGAACCCCCACCGATCTAATGGGAGATGACTTGAACAACTGGAATACTCCTTTAAATAGGAGCAGCACTGCGGTAACCAGGCACGGCCGCTACACAGTGTACAGAGTTGCATAGTTTCGTTGCCTGGTTTTGTCACTGCAGCTCATGAAAACAGCTGATCAGCATGGGGGCCGCGAGTTAGATCCGCACCAATATGATATTTACAACTTGTCCTGGGAATGAGTCATTAAGTGTTAGAGCTGAACCCAGACATATCCCCTTCTTCACCCAGGCAACCCCTCCGCAGCTTCCACCTAGAAGTTAGCCCGGTGATGGCACCTAAAGGGTGGTTATGGGCTAACAGGCTAGGGCACCGCTAAAGCCGGCCCATTAGTGTCGGTGATGTCACTGGGAACACTGCTAGGCAGAAGCCTCCACCTAGCAGAGTAAGTTTGTAAACAAAAAAGCCCAAAAAAGCCCATCTCTGAACCCTGACAACCCCTTTAAAGGGTTTCTGTCACTAGTTTTTTCGGTATGAATCAGGCTGACATTAGAGATGTGCTAATGCCACCTGATTCCAAATATATCTGTTTTATTTACTGGTGCCCCATTTTTATATAAAATGAACTTTTATTTTATGCTAATAAGGCCTCTAGGTGCAAGGGGCGTTACCCCTGCTCCTAGAGGCTCTGTTGATTGACAGGCCCAAGCAGAGAAGAAACACTCCATTCACCATAGCTTGCAAGGACCTTCAATGATGTCATGACCATGTGATCAGTCATATGGTTAGGATCACACAAACAGCCTGTCTCCTCCTAAACCATGTGACTGATCACATGGTCATGACATCATTGAAGGTCCTTGCAAGCTATGGTGAATGGAGTGTTTCTTCTCTGCTTGGGCCTGTCAATCAACAGAGCCTCTAGGAGCAGGGGTAACGCCCCTTGCACCTAGAGGCCTTATTAGCATAAAATAAAAGTTCATTTTATATAAAAATGGGGCACCAGTAAATAAAACAGATATATTTGGAATCAGGTGACATTAGCACATCTCTAATGTCAGCCTGATTCATACCGAAAAAACTGGTGACAGAAACCCTTTAAAGGGGTATTCCCATCACATACAATGGGGGGCATATCGCTAGGATATGCCTCTATTGTCTGATAGGTGTGGGTCACCTACAAGGAGAACGGAGCGGGGAAAGCTGTGGCTGGAGACCCGGGCGTCCGTCTACCACCAAGCGCTGCTCCCCGCTGCTCCCATACAAGTAAATGGGAGCGCACCGCACACACGCGGCCCCTGCTCCCATTCATTTCTATGGGGAAGACGGAAATAGCTGAGCCAGCGATTGGCTATTTTCGGCGGCCCCACTGAAATGAATGGAGGGTGGCTGCGCATGTGCAGTGCGCCCTCCATTCATTTCCCCGCTCCATTCTCTTTGTAGGTGCGGGTCCGAGAGGTGGGACACACATCTATCAGTCAATGGAGGCATATCCTAGTGAAATGCCCCCATTGTATGTGATGATAAAACCCCTTTAAGTCCTGGTATACCCCTTTATTGGTCTGTTCTAAGTCAATGGAAAATTACACTAACTTAAAGAAGAACTCCCGCAAAAAATTTTATTCTCTGACCTGTTAGAAAGGTGCATGATATAATCTGTAGTGAATGTCATCTTCTTATCAGTGATTTTTTCTGTGAGTAAAAACCTCTCTTCTTATTGTAGCTGGGTCATGTGACCAACTCCCTGACCTCCAACTGACCCAGGACAGAAAGCCAGTCACTGCTCTATTCATTCCTATGGGAGCCTCACTTTCAGTCTCATAGGAATACATAGAGAATTAGACTTCCTGTCCACACATAAGTCTATGTGTGAGTTGGTGGGTCTAATTGCTGGTCACATGACACAGATAAGAAACCTCAGGATGATATAAGTCAAAAATTCAGACACTGGTAGGAAAATAACATTCATTACAGATTATTTCATGTACATTTCTAGCAGGACATGGAATAAAATTTTTTCTCGGGAGTTCTTCTTTAAAAAAAACTGGTTGAATGGTGCAGAATAAGGTAACCTACGTAACACTGCTCCAAGGTATGACACTAAAGCTTAATGGCAATTTCCCTCTAATATCTAATCCCAGTCGCGTTTGGTTTAATTAATCATCCAGAAAGAAAGAGCCACAGCTAATGCTCGATAAATAGCCCCATGGGAAGAGATTTTTCCTATTAACTGTTTGTTCAAGTGACAAAAGCAGAATTCGCCTCCGCGTTGTATTTGCGCCTCTGCTTCGTAGTCGCCTTTACGTTTGGTTTATAGTCTTTTGTTTGCATGAAATACATGTGATAGATAATTAGATCTCGCCTTCGTTCCTGGCGCAGTCTGCTCTGGATCTGTGACGGCTTTGCAGGATGTCTCCATTAATCCAGAGTTCTCCGCTCCTTCATTTACTCATTAGAAAAGAAATACAGATTTATTCTTGACTTGATTTAATCTCCTGACTCGCGCTGCGAAGTTGTCATTTTATTTTTTAAAGAAATTGCAGTTTCTTGCTAATCTTCTTATCCAATAGTCTCATAGTATTAAACTGTACTTATCTGACAAATCTAATGGCCTAAAGGTTTAAAGGGGTTGGCCGATTTCCAAAAATGCTATATACAGCCATGTCAGAGCCATACGAGCAGACATGACTGTATACTATCCCCCAGCTGTCCTATAGTCACCCTAGTCATAGGCACCCTAGTCTGACACTGCCCAGGAACTCCACCAATCAGCTATCTCAGAAGGCACTGGCGTTCCTGTGAGTTTACCCGAGGCCAGTGACGTGGCTCAGACACAGTTAAAGGGGTTGTCTCACTTCAGCAAATGGCATTCATTATGTAAAGAGAGTTAATACAAGGCACTTACTAATGTATTGTAATTGTCCATATTGCTTCCTTTGCTGGCTGGATTCATTTTTCCATCTCATTATACACTGCTTGTTTCCATGGTTACGTCCACCCTGCAATCCAGAAGTGGTGGTGGTGCTTACACACTAGGAAAAAGCATCAGCCTCTCCAATGGCCAGGACTGTAGGAGTACACATAGTCTAGCAAGCATGACCACCACTGATGGATTGCAGGATGGTCGTAACCATGGAAACAAGCAGTGTATAATGTAATTGGGCTGCCACCAATGAGATACTGATGAGGATACGGTAGGTCATCAGTATAGAAAAGTCAGAAAATCCCTTTAAACACAATTCCTATACATATGGTCTATAAGCTCAGGAATACACTTAGTGGGGGGCGTTCCTAGTGACTAGAAACATCTCTCTAAGGTAAAGAGGTAATCTTAATCTTTAACCATTTATGGTACATCCATAGGATAGTCCATAAACGTCTGATAGATGCAGGTCGCACCTTTGATAGATACGGGGGGAGTTCATAACCTCATCCCAGGTCACTGAATGAATAGTGTCTGGCATCACGCAAACAGACAAGCACCCTGTACTACCCATAGAAGCGGATCAGAGCTACTATACGTGATAGGCTGTTTAACCCCTTACATGGCACTGGCAATGGCGCAAGCCGCATGTAAGCGGTGACAGAGGGAGCGGACTCCCTCTGTCTCCCATCGGCACCCCGCAAATGCGATTGGGGGGTGCCAATGTGTGTAAAGGCTGGTTGGGACCTGGTATAGGCCTCAATAATGCTTTGAGTGGTTTCCAGCAGGCTCTGCCTCTCTGGCGCAGCCTGCTGGTCAATGTCAGTATAGCACTGACATTAAAATGCAATGTACGGGATAGTGCATTGCATTTTACAAGCAATAAAATGATTGTTACAGTCCCCTTGTGAGACTATTAAGTGGTTAAAAAAAGTAAAAAAAAAACAAAACATTTATTAAATAAAAAAATAAAGAAATACGCTTTTTTTCCATTAACAATACGCTTTTCAGTGTTTGGTATCTCTGCGTCAGTAATGACGTCCACTACACAAATACAGTATCATGTCAAATTTTTTCCTACACCCAGAATTGCTCATTTATTTCGCCACTGAAAAAAACTGAAAAACAAGCAATCAAAAAGTGGTATTTACCCCAAAATGATACTAATGAGCGTGAAGCGCCGGACTCTGCTATCTTAATTCCAGATCCTGCACGAAATCCGCTGTACGGTGACATATGACGTCACCATGCCAGTCGACATGATGATGTCATCACGAGCCGTGCAAAATTTTGTGCTAGATCTTCAATCAAGATGGCGGCCGGCTGTTCACGATCAAATGGATAAGGAATGTATGATTTTTTTAAATGTTACACTGTATTATTATTGTCAGATACCGCGATCAGCTATGAAGGTGGCATCTGAGCTGTACAATGACGGGGTTTGACGCAACCGTCGCTTCCAGTTATTGCACCCACTACTTACAAAGAAATGTGCTACATGACAAAGTAATTAGTCACAAAGCAAATTCTTTGTAAAATTCAGCAAAGCAGCCGAAACAAATTTTACAATGCTTTGCTCATCACTATAAACAATGAAGAGGTCACAGCGTTCGTGAAAGTGCTGCAGACCCCTCAAACAGCTGGACCCCAACTGAGCCGATGTCCTGTCCTGAGGACAGACTATCAATATCCCCCCGTTTAACTGCATCATGAAGCATTTTGCAGCTTGTACCATTAGTACCTAGTTTAAGTTTCTGACAATTACAGAGCTGGTCCTAAAAAGAAAATCCTAAATCTATAAATCATCTCTGAGAGTGTGGCCTGACAAGATAGAGAGGAAGCCTAGATAAGCTCGCTGCCTACTGGAGCTGCTGCAAAAGTCAAACCGTTTATCATCTGTCAATAGGAAACCTTTTCAAAATGCAGCTCATATGAGGTAGAGATCGATGCCATGTCGGACTGATTACAGTGCATTGATTAGGGTTAATTAATTTTAGGGTCACTGACCAACAGCACTGCGCAGCGCCACCCAGATATTGGTTTAGAAAAGTATTGAAGAGGAAGCTGAAAGGAGAAGGTGCAATACAATCATTTTCTAATTTTTTACTTTTTTGTGTATTAGAGTTTACTATGTTATATAATCTCTCAGGCCTGCCTTGTTTATATATTGGGCTGAGTTATTAAAGGGGTTATTGGGCACTAACAAATGCTCCCTCATATGCCGGGCCCCTCACACTGATTGCTTCTACTTACCAGGCTCTCCGCTTCGCTCCTGGTCCCCGCACGGCCGCCACCACTTTCCCCCGTGCACGGATCAAAACATCCAGTGTTGGGGGGCAGCCAATGGCAGGTGGTGACAGGGACAAGACTCCCTAGCATCGCGGGTGACGCTAGGGAGGCTAGTCCCCATCACCGCCTGCCCCCCACCGACACAGGATTTTTTAATCCGTGCACGGGGAGAAGCAGCGGCGGCGGGGTGGGGACCAGGGGCGGCCCAGGGAGCCAGGTAAGTAGAATCAGTGTGAGGGGCCCGGCATATGGGGGAGCATTTGTTAGTGTCTGATAACCCCTTTAATATAAAGCGTAGTTGCCAACGGTCTCGAATTTGCAAGGATTTTCCCTAATTTTTAGAGACCGGGGCTCAAAATGGATGAGGCTTATGTAAACTCGCCTATAAATGGGAGGTCCTGGGTAGGTTTGGGGCTGTTTCTGGGGGCTTTTTGAGGGTTTCTTACTGATGACTTATCCTCAGGATAAGTCATCAGTATCTGATTGGTGGGGGTCCGACACCCGGAACCCCCACTGATCAGCTGTTTGAGAAGGCAGCGTCACTCCTGTGAACGCTGCGGTCTTTTCTCAGCTTAGTCTAGGCAATGTGACAACACTTTCATCTGTCACGTGGCCTAGGAGCAGCTCAGACCCATTGAAGTGAATGGGGTTGAGCACGATGCCAAGCACAACAGTTATACAATGTATGGCGCTGTGCTTTCTAAGCTGCGAGAAGGCGGCGGCGATCGCAGGAGCACCAGTGTCTTTTCAAAAAAGATGATCGGCGGGGGTCCCGGGTGTTGGACCCCACCGATCAGATACTGATCAGTAAAAAGAATCATGGAAACCCCTTATAACTACTATGTCGGTATGGTCAAGGTTTACTTAAAATCTCCTTAAAACCACTGACATCATGATGAGCTGTGCTAAACGCTAAACTCAGCCAATAGTTTGGCCCAAAACATTTTCTTTTTAAGTGCATTCCATCAAAAAATGTATTATTTCACTTGTGTCTGTACTTTAGCCATAATGCATACATTTACATTTTAAAGAGAATCTGAGAAGACAATCTTTTTGTGGTGCTTTTCTCATCTGGAGTAGTGTGAATATAGAGTTTTATTCTGTCAGATGGTGCATGTGCAATTGCACCGGAGGTGGAACTTCACTGTGAAGTCCTCTCTGCATTGAGCTGCTTGACAGCCCCTTCCCTTTGCTCTGTGTGACAGCTGTAGCTTCCAACAAGGAGACCAGAAAAGAAAGGAGGGGCCATAAAGTAGCTCAATGCAGAGAACATTTCACGGGGAAGTTCCACCTCCTCGGCATTTGCAGAAGCAAAAACATGGCAGAATAAAACTTGGTACGTTTCTACAACAGGCCACAGAGGGAGTACTGGTAGGAGGGGAGTGGTAGTTGTGGCCATGATAGGAGTGGCCGTGGTTCACTGTGGCTGTCCTTACTCCAATACTCCCTGGGGCCATGCAGTAAATAATGGGATGACCCTTTCTTACCTCAGGACACACCAGGAACCCTTTAGAGCTCCTGCCGGGTGTTAGGTGTGGTGCTCTTGACCAGACCTCCAGACCCCCATCAGACCTTAGATCAGACCTCTACAGTCATGGCCAAAAGTTTTGAGAATGACACAAATATTATATTTTCACGTGATCTGCTGCTCTCTGGTTTTTATGTGTGTTTGTCAGATGTTTTCATCACATACAGAAATATAATTGCAATCATATTATGAGTAACAAAAGCTTATATTGACAGTTAGAATGAGTTAATGCAGCAAGTCAATATTTGCAGTGTTGACCCTTCTTCTTCAGGACCTCTGCAATTCTCCCTGGCATGCTCTCAATCAACTTCTGGACCAAATCCTGACTGATAGCAGTCCATTCTTGCACAATCAATGCTTGCATTTTGTCAGAATTTGTAGGTTTTTGTTTGTCCACCCTTCTCTTGATGATTGACCACAAGTTCTCAATGGGATTAAGATCTGGGGAGTTTCCAGGCCATGGACCCAAAATCTCTATGTTTTGTTCCCTGAGCCATTTAGTTATCACCTTTGCTTTATGGCAAGGTGCTCCATCATGCTGGAAAAGGCATTGTTGATCGCCAAACTGCTCTTGGACGGTTGGGAGAAGTTGCTCTCGGAGGACATTCTGGTACCATTCTTTATTCATGGCTGTGTTTTTAGGCAAGACTGTGAGAGAGCCGATTCCCTTGGCTGAGAAGCAACCCCACACATGAATGGTTTCAGGATGCTTTACAGTTGGCATGAGACAAGACTGGTGGTAGCGCTCACCTCGTCTTCTCCAAATAAGCTGTTTTCCAGATGTCCCAAACAATCGAAAAGGGGATTCATTAGAGAAAATGACTTTACCCCAGTCCTCAGCAGTCCACTCCCTGTACCTTTTGCAGAATATCAGTCTGTCCCTGATGTTTTTTCTGGAGAGAAGTGGCTTCTTTGCTGCCCTCCTTGAGACCAGGCCTTGCTCCAAGAGTCTCCGCCTCACAGTGCGTGCAGATGCACTCACACCTGCCTGCTGCCATTCCTGAGCAAGCTCTGCACTGCTGGTAGCCCGATCCCACAGCTGAAACACTTTTAAGAGACGGTCCTGGCGCTTGCTGGTCTTTCTTGGGCGCCCTGGAGCCTTTTTGGCAACAATGGAACCTCTCTCCTTGAAGTTCTTGATGATGCGATAGATTGTTGACTGAGGTGCAATCTTTCTAGCTGTGATACTCTTCCCTGTTAGGCCATTTTTGTGCAGTGCAATGATGACTGCACGTGTTTCTTTAGAAATAACCATGGTTAACAGAAGAGAAACAATGATGCCAAGCACCAGCCTCCTTTTAAAGTGTCCAGTGGTGCCATTCTTACTTAATCATGACAGATTGATCTCCAGCCCTGTCCTCATCAACACCCACACCTGTGTTAATGGAGCAATCACTGAAACGATGTTAGCTGGTCCTTTTAAGGCAGGGCTGCAATGATGTTGAAATGTGTTTTGTGGGATAAAGTTCATTTTCTAGGCAAATATTGACTTTGCAAGTAATTGCTGTTAAGCTGATCACTCTTTATAACAATCTGGAGTATATGCAAATTGCCATTATAAAAACTGAAGTAGTAGACTTTGTAAAAATTAATATTTGTATCATTCTCAAAACTTTTGGCCATGACTGTAGACCCCCATATCCCCTATTAGACCTCTTCAGACCCCTAGACAGACCTCTCCAGTCCTCCAGAATCCCCATTAGACCTCTCCAGACCCCCAATTAGACCTCTCCAGACCCCCAGTCAGACCTCTCCAGACCCCCCATTAGACCTCTCTAGACCCAATTAGATCTCTCCAGACCCCATTAGACCTCTCCAGACCCCCCATTAGACCTCTCTAGACCCAATTAGATCTCTCCAGACCTCCAGACCCCATTAGACCTCTCCAGACCCTCCATTAGACCTCTCTAGACCCCAGTCCCGCCATTAGACCCCATATCAGACTGTAAAATAATAAAGTAACTTACCTCTCCTGCCGCCACTCTCCAGGTTCTGGCTCTCACCTCTTCTCAGAGCCCGCGCTGCAGTCACCTGACCTCCTGCAGTGTCAGGTCAGAGTGCGTTCTGTACACCCTGACACTGCAGGCAGCCAGGACACAGCAGCGCAGGCCCTGAGAAGAGCAAGCAGGAGGAGGGGTAAGTACTGTACAGCGCTACCAATGCTTCACACTCCCTCCTCCTGCATATTAGTCAGCGCAGTCACATACCGCTGTGACCCCTATAGCTACACCAGTTGTCTTATTGCCATAAAGGTTAAACCTTACTGTCTTCCCAGTAGCAATCTTTGAAGTGGTTCTTTTTTCCCTGGGGATGGAGGGAGGGGGGAGGGTCAGTTAAGTTGATCTCTGACAGCTTTCTGCCTCAGATGTGAAGATTTTCTGGACCAGGCTTGTCTCCAAGCCTACTTTTCAGGTGCTCACCCACATGTTACCTCTAGCTCTGGTGACTAGACACTCAGTAACCATGAGGTGGGACCAGCCCACCACCCTGAGCATCTGGACAAAGACTACCAGTGTTAACTGATTGTTGACCATACATAACCATTTGTTAGAAAGGGAAATAAGTTCTTAACAAGCTCTGCCTCTGATGCCACCAGATGTAAGGCAGCTATCCTATAAGTCAATGTTCGACCCTTTATCTAGGCCCTGAGACATGACTTGGATATTAAATAAGCCAGCATCTCATCTGCAGACAGCTATTTTGGGGTGATTGCCTCCCATCAGCACTCTCTCCCCAAATAGAGATAGTACCCCCCAAAGGTATACTAAGTTTAAGATTCCTCTGGTTCACCTTGAGAAAGATGACCAAATGGAAATGATGTGCTATCTTCCCATTTCCAGCTGCAGTAATACCTCTGGGCCTTCTTTAAATCGGTTGTCTTATGGTAGAGCATGCCTGCTTGGATCCCCCCATAAGTCAGAATGCTGAGCAACTCTGTAAAAGCAGATCCGAGCTGGCCATTAATTAATGGGCATTTACCGAAATGGTCCCAGGTGCACGTGTGGGGCCGAAACTGCATTCCGGCCCCATACACTTCAGACACTGTCTTGAGGAGGAGGGGGACCTCACAAGACAAGGGGCATGTGCCTTACCTGTCCCAGCAGTGTTCACTAGCAGACGGACACTACAGGAGAAGGAGGACGGTGCACACAATGTGAAGATTCCAGCGGAGAGCAGCCCTCACAGCGCCCCCTGCTGGACCTCCAGAGTAGGGAGATGAGGCGGCTAGAAGGAAAAGTGCAAGGTGACGGATCAGTCATGAACTCCATTCAAAGTCAATGGAGGACGGATCCGTTTACTGGTGTGTCACACCAAACGGATCCATCCCCATTGACCCCATTGACTTGCATTGGGGGTCATGGTTCGGATGCCCAGACCAAACAGCAAACCGCAGCATGTTGCGGTTTGCTCTCCGGTCTGGAGACGGAACGGAATGCTTTTAGAAAAATGGTCCAGTTACCAGAAGGTCTGCAGATAAGATGGCCATCTGGTAGCAAAGGGTTATGTTCCCTATGTAACATTTGCAGCACAAAGCCTTTTGCTTGTTTTTCAAAGTGCTGAATGCAAACTAAGGAAAGCCCTTAATTTGCTCTGACAAACACTGACATCTATAAACTAATGAAATATACATAGAAGAGTCTCGTGCATTCAGCATTCACATAATGGATAAATGATTTTGCGGTCTATGAATAGCGCTGAATATCTCGCGTATGATTTAGAAAATGCAGATGCTGCTCTTGTCGTAGCAACTTAACTTTCTCATTTAATCCCCTTCAATAGTGGAGATTTCAATGCGGCTGAATGTATTATTCACAGGGAGCGTTAAATGGAAGCAAATGATGTTTTCTGAAAAGGTTAAAAGAATGATTTTAGCGAAATAATAGCAGCAATTAGAAAAGATGTTTTGATGGATTAACATAGAATCTAACAAAGCCGCTAAGCCGATAAGAAATAAACAAGCCGCCAAGATGGAAGAGAGTTCATTAAAGCTCCGGATGGCCCTGACCTTACAGAGGTGGGAAGAGAACGTCTCTGTCATGGTCAATTAAAAAGAGTCTATTACCAGGAAAATCACTGATAAACCAGGCACAACGCTGCTGAGTGCAATGTCATCCATCGCTTCATTCTGATGAAAAAATACCTAAAACCCACATGTACATGAGATTCAAGTGCTCCAAGGGTGGGCTTGAGCCACTCTTTATGAGAGCAAAGCCAATAGGAGCAGCTTTTCTAGTTGCAAGGCCTTGGTGGGGAACCTCTGGGTTTGTACTATTTCTATTA
Organism: Rhinella marina; assembly: GCA_900303285.1. NCBI lineage: Eukaryota > Metazoa > Chordata > Amphibia > Anura > Bufonidae > Rhinella > Rhinella marina. The sequence continues at coordinate 37,905 of ONZH01009223.1, read as the reverse complement.
TGGAGACCAGTTGATATACGTGATGACTATTGTAGGCTAGACAATGCTCCTCTTGATTTCTGGGGGAAATATATGCAAATTATCATGGGTAACATCTGGCATCAGATAGGCTTAGGAAAGCTAATTTTAATATCCGTCTCAGAAACCCAGAGGGGCATGGCTTGACCTACAATATTGTACACATGTACCCTGCATACTAGGGGCTCTCTGTAATGTCTCTCTTTCTCCCTTGAAAGGTTTGTTCATCTCTACACTTAATTCTCAGCCATCATCTGCAAGCTCCTACTTCTTGATTGACAGGTTCATGCATAGTCTTCTAAGTCATCAATCAAAAAGGAGAGGGAAGGGCTGGAAGAGGAGGGGCAAGGGTGAATGAATGGTTTGGGACCACCCTAGTGCACTTAACTGAGGCAGCAAATTGCTAAGTGTAAGGTATCACTACATTCAGCTGAGCCAGCCCTACAAGGCATAATGTCTGTTTAAACACTGAATAGACTGCCTTTAAGAGCAACATTTTTTTAACCCCTTAAATGGGTTGTCTCAGAAAGTGGCATTTATCATGTAGAGAAAGTTAATAGAAGCCACTTATTAATTTATTGTGATTCTCCATATTGCCTCCTTTGCTTGCTTGACTCATTTTTCCATCACATTATACACTGCTCGTTTCCATGGTTACGACCACCCTGCAATCCATCAGTGGTGGTCGTGCTTGCACATTATAGGAAATAGCGCCGGGACGGGCCAGGACCATGAAAGTGCACATGCGCTAGTGCTTTTTCCTACAGTATGCAAGCATGACCACCACTGATGGATTGCAGGGTGGTCGTAACCATGGAAATAAACAGTGTATAATGTGATGGAAAAATGAATCCAGCCAGTAAAGTAAGCAATATGGATAATCACAATACATTAGTAAGGGCCTTGTATTAACTTTCTCTACATGATAAATGCCACTTACTGAAGGAAAACAACTCCTTTAAGGACATGGGCTAGTTCAAGCTTTCAAAACACATTTTGTTTTTTCATCACTGCATTCCAAGAGTCATAACATTTTTATTTCTCCATCGTCGTAGCTGTATGAGGGTTTTTTTTTTTAGTAGTTTCAGTTCTCAGAATAATAAATCCACCTGTATATGTAAGAAAAGACAACTGGATGAAGCAAGCAATAAACAGAAAAGTGTCCAGTTCCCTCAATTGTCCTACCAAATAATAAAAAGTGGTTGCGCTCTACCAGTGTCCTGACCTAAAAATAGAGACTGCAGCCTTCTTCTCTGACTCCAGGAATAATTGCTAGTCCTGATCGGTTGACACTTGGCCTAATGCACACTCTGTCCTGCTGATGCTAACAAGCCATGTCTTCACCGGAGTGAAAAACATAGAAGCGGACATAGTGCAATAAACCTCCAACAAGTCATAAAGCCTGAAAACTATCCTTAAATCGTCACATTTGTAGAAAAGTTTAAACTGTCACTTAAAGGGGTTGTGTCACAAAAAATATTCCACATTTTTGAAACAAGGACCTGGATCTGAATACTGTTATAATTGCATGTAATTAAAATTTTTAGTATAGCCAATGAGTTATTCAATACAGCACATCTGTATAGCGCCACCTGCTGTTTGTCCTTTTTCTTATTTCTCCATCCACCTTACTGAGGTGGTCGCACTCACTTAATATAAATATTTAACTGCCTGCAACAGAAAGTACACACCCAGTGAGCTGTTATAGGTAGAGAGCTGCTACTGTGAGAGAGCTGCAATGGAAGGTACACACCTCCTGAGCTGTGATAGGTAGAGAGCTGCTAAAGTGAGAGAGCTGCAACAGAGAGTACACACCCCCTGAGCTGTGATAGGTACAGAGCTCCAACAAAAAGAATACTGAGCTGTGATAGGGAGAGAGCTGCAGCAGAATAGACACCCCCCACATTTGATAGGTAAAGAGCTGCAGCAGAAAGTACATACTCTCTGACCTGTGAAAGAAAGAGAGCTACATCAGAAAGGAGACACTCCCTGAGTTGTGACAGGTAAAGAGCTGCAGCAGAAAGTAGACACTCCCAGATATGTGATATAGAGAGATCTACAGCAGAAAGGACACCCCCCCCCTTAGAAAGGACATGACCCCTTAGCTGCCAGCCTGAAGAGAATCTAGCAAAACAACTGGAGCAGCACATGGGGAAATCTCTGGTTCCATGTGAGGTACACGGCTGGTTCTACCTGGGCAAATGGGCCTCCATGCAGCCACACTACAAATCCTGTCTTCATGCCCTCTGATCCTACAACACTTCGACATCTCCACAAGTCACTGTGATGCCACTGATTACCGCCCAGAATATTGCAGTGGAGATACGGGCAAACAGCCCTTCACATAGCTGCACTGCAAATACAGATGTCGCATATTTCATGATTTCACAGCACCCGGGGTGTCACTGCGGTAGCAACAAATATATCTTATGTCAATTTTTGGTTTCTTTTTTTCATATCTTTTCTTTTTCTTTGTAGATTTGAAATTTCAAAAATAAACTGTTTAAAAAATGTAAAAATGTGTTGCGGTGCTGGATGGTGAGTCTGGTATTGCTGGAAATCACTGATTTTGCAACAGTTCATAATGGCCATTGGTTACAGTAAATGAAGCATGGTGTTAAAAACATATGTCCATAGTGTAAAAAGATGACATAATGCTAGCGTAAAGTAACCTCCGATACATCCACTGATGTTAAACTGGTTTAAATGGCTGCCACAACCTGTCCTATAATGTGAGCAGGGCTGGTTGACGAGGGGACGGTGCCTCACCACACACTACGCCCTGGCACCTGCATATACTACACAGGTGAGTGTTACTGTCAGGCTGCTCAGCCATGATGGCATATTGTAGGCAGGATCACATCATTACCATCTATTGTAGAGCAGTGTAGTTTGTAGTGAGTCCTCGTCCTTTCACTCCCCTAGGGTGCAACCAGTCCTGCTCACATTCTAGGATAGGTTGCTGGTGGCAATTTTAAATAATTCCCGGGGAACTCCTTTAAGAATGAAGAGGTTGCAGTGCAGCCCCCCCTAAGTGGTACCTGTGAAAAGAGCCATACTTACCTGCTCCCTGATGCTCTTTTCAGGCTCTGTGGCTCCCAGTCTGTCTTCACTGGACTTCTGGTCCCCACATGAAAAATTCCTGCAGCCAATGATTGTCTCCGGTGCTGATGTATTCCCCAGTGCCGCCCTGGGACACGTCACCACTGAGGCCAATTATTCATTGGAGTGGTGTATGCGGCCCCGTTTATGCAGAAATTTTTTAAAAAATTATCTTTATTTCAAATCAAGACAATAACAAATTCCAGAAAACATCTATATCATAAATAGAAAAAGAAAGAAAAAACAATGCCCCACTTTGCAGGAAGTTATCACATGGGGACCAGAACTGTGGTGAGGAAAAAAAAAATCCTGAAAAACTCTCTTTAGACAGTGAGGTGAAGGGGTTTTTTTTGGCAAAAAGCCCCTGATCTGAGTGTATCATAGGGGCACTGTGGCTGTCACTGTTATGGGGGCACTGTGGCTGTCACTGTTATGGCGGGCACCGTGGCTGTCACTGTTAGGAGGGGAACCGTGGCTGTCATTGTTATGGGGGCACCGTGGCTGTCACTGTTATGGGTGGCACCGTGGCTGTCACTGTTATGTGGGGCACCATGGCTGTCACTGTTATGTGGGCACTGTGGCTGGCACTGTTATGTGGGGCACCGTGGCTGTCACTGTTATGTGGGCACTGTGGCTGGCACTGTTAATGTGGCACACCATGGCTGTCACAGCTATGTGGGGCACTGTGGCTGTCACTGTTATGTGGGGCACTGTGGCTGTCACTGTTATGAGGGGCACTGTGGATGTCACTGTTATGTGGGGCACTGTGGATGTCACTGTTATGAGGGGCACTGTGGATGTCACTGTTATGTGGGGCACTGTGGATGTCACTGTTATTGGGGCACAGTGGATATCACTGTTATGTGGGGCACTGTGGATGTCACTGTTATTGGGGCACTGTGGATATCACTGTTATTGGGGAACTGTGGATGTCACTGTTATTGGGGCACTGTGGATGTCACTGTTATTGGGGCACTGTGGATGTCACTGTTATGTGGGGCACTGTGGATGTCACTGTTATTGGGGCACTGTAGATGTCACTGTTATGTGGGGCACTGTGGCTTTCACTGTTATGAGGGGCACTGTGGATATCACTGTTATTGGGGCACTGTGGATGTCACTGTTATTGGGGCACTGTGGATGTCACTGTTATTGGGGAACTGTGGATGTCACTGTTATGTGGGGCACTGTGGATGTCACTGTTATTGGGGCACTGTGGCTGTCACTGTTATGTGGGGCACTGTGGATGTCACTGTTATGTGGGGTGTAAGGTGGTGAAACAGCCTCCATTCTGTGAATGCACCTGTTATTGGGGCACTGTGGATATCACTGTTATTGGGGCACTGTGGATGTCACTGTTATTGGGGCACTGTGGATATCACTGTTATTGGGGCACTGTGGATGTCACTGTTATTGGGGCACTGTGGATGTCACTGTTATTGGGGCACTGTGGATGTCACTGTTATGTGGGGCACTGTGGATGTCACTGTTATTGGGGCACTGTGGATATTACTGTTATTGGGGCACTGTGGATGTCACTGTTATTGGGGCACTGTGGATGTCACTGTTATGTGGGGCACTGTGGCTGTCACTGTTATGTGGGGTGTAAGGTGGTGAAACAGCCTCCATTCTGTGAATGCACCTGTTCCTGTAAATATAGTTGTTATTAAACTGACATTTCATTTTTGGCCACAAGATGTCACTGTTTACCACAGGAAAGACTATAGCTCCCTGGAGCAATGACCAAGAGATCCTGTTTGGCGGAGGTGGAGCTTCAGACTGGAGAAGTGTGTGGCAGCCATCTTGAGAGTGTGCTGCAAAGAGGCAGAGGAGAAAGAGCTGCTGTCTGTGTTTCCTACTGTGATCCACAAGTAAGACTATTCCCTAAGGGAGCAAGACTCTGCAAGGAGATCTGGAATAGAGACTGTTGCAGTATTATAGACTAGAAGAACTACCATCAGGAGCCCTGCTGAGAGGACAAGTGGAAGCGTCAGTGAGACTGCGTGGTTGCCGGATGAGATCCTCTACCAGATACTTCTGAAATTTAAGGTACCCAACGGACCCGGGTCAGTGAAAGAACTGAGGCCCACTGTGCAGACACAGTGGGTAACCGTGCACGCACCGCATTATGTTATTGGCGCCAATTCAGTAGCTACTGGGTAAAAGCCTGAAGATTAGACAGGTGGTTTGCAGGCTGCAAGCTACCTTACTACAGAAGTGGGGTTTACTGTGGCAAACAACTAGTTATACTCTTTCTGAGGTTTAGTGTTGATTGGTTAAGTTTGTAAGCATTTGTGTTATACCGCCGGCGCTCCTGAACCGCACTTACAGAATTGTTTGTGGAGATTAGGGTATTAAAAGGTATAGCTGCTGGGTTACTATAACCTGCAGATAGGCAAAACTGTGGAGAAGCCTGGGCGCACACTGATAGAGCACCGTGCTGTGTAACACAAGTGCCTCAGCCTCCAGCTGAGTGTATGTATATATGCTTGGGGTATTTCCTTAATACAAATGTTAAATACTTAGTAAAATCTTGTTTTTGTCAATCTGAGTTGGAGTCTCCTTCCTTGTCTGTGACTTCGCTGTATCCTGGGGAGCCCACCCCGGTACACGGCTTACATGGGGCACTGTGGCTGTCACTGTTATGTGGGGCACTGTGGCTGTCACTGTTATGTGGGGCACTGTGGCTGTCATTGTTATGGGAGCACCGTGGCTGTCATGGCCTTGTGTACAATATATACACTCACCGGCCACTTTATTAGATACACCTGTCCAACTGCTCGTTAACACTTAATTTCTAATCAGCCAATCACATGGCGGCAACTCAGTGCATTTAGGCATGTAGACATGGTCAAGACAATCTCCTGCAGTTCAAACCGAGCATCAGTATGGGGAAGAAAGGTGATTTGAGTGCCTTTGAACGTGGCATGGTTGTTGGTGCCAGAAGGGCTGGTCTGAGTATTTCAGAAACTGCTGATCTACTGGGATTTTCACGCACAACCATCTCTAGTGTTTACAGAGAATGGTCCGAAAAAGAAAAAACATCCAGTGAGCGGCAGTTCTGTGGGCGGAAATGCCTTGTTGATGCCAGAGGTCAGAGGAGAATGGGCAGACTGGTTCGAGCTGATAGAAAGGCAACAGTGACTCAAATTGCCACCCGTTACAACCAAGGTAGGCAGAAGAGCATCTCTGAACGCACAGTACGTCGAACTTTGAGGCAGATGGGCTACAGCAGCAGAAGACCACACCGGGTGCCACTCCTTTCAGGTAAGAACAGGAAACTGAGGCTACAATTTGCACAAGCTCATCGAAATTGGACAGTAGAAGATTGGAAAAACGTTGCCTGGTCTGATGAGTCTTGATTTCTGCTGCGACATTCGGATGGTAGGGTCAGAATTTGGCGTCAACAACATGAAAGCATGGATCCATCCTGCCTTGTATCAACGGTTCAAGCTGGTGGTGGTGGTGTCATGGTGTGGGGAATATTTTCTTGGCACTCTTTGGGCCCCTTGGTACCAATTGAGCATCGTTGCAACGCCACAGCCTACCTGAGTATTGTTGCTGACCATGTCCATCCCTTTATGACCACAATGTACCCAACATCTGATGGCTACTTTCAGCAGGATAATGCGCCATGTCATAAAGCTGGAATCATCTCAGACTGGTTTCTTGAACATGACAATGAGTTCACTGTACTCAAATGGCCTCCACAGTCACCAGATCTCAATCCAATAGAGCATCTTTGGGATGTGGTGGAACGGGAGATTCACATCATGGATGTGCAGCCGACAAATCTGCGGCAACTGTGTGATGCCATCATGTCAATATGGACCAAAATCTCTGAGGAATGCTTCCAGCACCTTGTTGAATCTATGCCATGAAGAATTGAGGCAGTTCTGAAGGCAAAAGGGGGTCCAACCCGTTACTAGCATGGTGTACCTAATAAAGTGGCTGGTGAGTGTATATACTATATGAGCTCCATAAAGGACTTCTCTTGAGTTATCTTGATTTTCCACATATTTGGTTCATTGCAATAAGAAAAACACTATCTCTGATATTCCTAGCGGGAGATCTGATCATCAGCTGGTAAACAGTACCTGTTCCTTGGCACGATGCTGATACAATGCCCAGGCTCCTTCTCCTCTAACAGCAGCCGCTCTGTAACCATGGGAAAAGATAAAAATGAACGCGGGTGGCTTGGAAGCGTTTTTTTTTTTTTTTTTACATCAATTAATTCTTTAGCAACAGTTGCACTTGGACGAGAAACGCGCTGCGTGGTACGTTTGGGCATTTAATGAGATGCCAGATACTGTTTGTTGTAAGCTAATATGTACAATTGTCTCGAGAACGAGAGGTAAACAGACAGATCCGTGGAAATAACAGGGAATACAACTTGGCACCGGGTATAAGGATAGTAATATTATCAAAGCCGCCAGTGAGGACGCTCTCCCTTTCATTCACATTAAACATTGGATGACTGCATCTGGGAATCCATCACAAGCTCTACACAGAGGAAATTTAAATTACAAATACATTGGAATTAAAGGACTAGACGTCCGTTTTCTGTGGCCATTTTCTTGTTTACATAAAACAATTAACATTTAACGAGTTAAAGGGCTTATGCCACCATTAAATGTAATCTTAACCTTTCCTTAACATGTACGGCGCTGGTCTTTAAAGATGGGGCTCGCTCACAAGTGTAGCAGGCGCCACATTTGCCGGGTTTCTGATGTTTTAAACATCAGATGTTGTAGTCAATTGTGATCATGATATCTGAGGTGGTTTTTGCTGGGAAAGATGTGCTCACTACAGGGGCGGATTGGGAACTTAAAGTGGCCCTGGAAAAAATACTAAAAGTGGGCCCATTTTGTAGTTGGGTCCAAGTTGCTGGAAGCCAGGACCAGCAATACCATATTGTGGCACATTATACCACCCTAGCAGAGCCCAATACCACAGTCCATCACAAAGTATTGGCAGCAGCACAAAATACATCCCCAAAACTTCTACTGGCTGGCTTTGAGGAGGGATCAGGCGGCCCACTGGGCATCGGCCCGCTGGGAAATTTCCCTGTAAGGTATGGCCAATATACTCACTAGGCCTGAACGGCTTCCCTGCGTGGAGATCGGGGAAGCTGTTGGTTCTCTGCAATAGGCCCGTATTATATTATTATTAGTATCTGTTACAGCTGTAGTTCCTATGGAACATAGTGAATATGCTATACACTGCAATACTAATTCATTGTGGTGTAAGGGAGAAGCAATCTGAAGATCACATTTTCCAGTCCCCTAAAGGGAAAAAATCAAATCAGCCTCCTTTTCCCCATCCTAAAAATAAAAAACAATAAAAATGTAGATAATAGGCATGATAATGTCCCAAAATGCTGTAACGGGAAAGAAAAAACAAAATTGCCATCATGGTGGCTCAGTGGTTAGTATTGGTGCCTTGCAGTGCTGGGGTCCTAGTCGACCAAAGACGACAGTTGCATGGAGTTTGTATGTTCTTTCCAGGTTGGCGTTGGTTTCCTCTGTGTATTCCTTTTTTCTCACACTCTGAAGACATACTGACTTGTGAGATTGTGAGCTCCATTGGGGACAGCAAGCAATGATAATGTCTGTAAAGTATTGCAGAATATGTCAGTGTAAGTATGAGTTAATAAGGCTACTTTCACCCTAGTGGCTGCGGATTCTGGCAGGCTGTTCCGGCGGGTGAACAGCCTGCTGGATCCATGCTGCCGCTGGTGCACGTGTGGGGTTGGAACTACGCTCAGGCCCCATTCACTATAATGGGGGTGGGCCGCGGTTCCGGCCGCAGCACGGCAAACTTGCCGAGAGGCGGCCGGACCAAAACTACAACAACTATTTTTCCCAATTCTACCAAATTGTCTCGCAAAACAACAAGTCCTCATATATCAATGTGAATGAAAAAATAAAAATGTTATGGCTCCGAGTGCAGGGAGTGAAAAATGAAAACACAAAGATGAAAAATCTTTCAGGGCTGAGGGGGTTAAAGTGGTTACTAAGGATTTCACAGTATTCCTCTGGATAGGCCATCAATCAGTGTGGGTCCAACACCCCGTGCCCCTCTGTCTTCTGTTAACATAACACAGTCAGTGTTGAGCGAGTCTCCACTGTTATATAAATAGAAGACAGGAGCGTTGCTAAGGCTCAAAATGGGCCACTTTAGAGCTATTTTTCTAATAGAAATGTACAATTTCAGTAATTAAAGTATATTACAAAAATGGTCAGCATCACTGCCCCAATACATTGCACAAATAAAAAAAATATAATGGCAGTTACACTTTAAGGTGGCAGTGGTCCCCCCCTACCTAATGGGCCCCTGTGCAACTGCATAGGTTTTTCATACGATACGTCCGGCCTTGCTCCTGATTTCAAACGTATGGATGGGTAATAGAAAAATGACAGATAGGTAAGAAGAACAGATATGGAGGTGACGGCGTAGTCCGCCCTTCAGTGTGACCATAAGTGTAAGGATTAGAGCAGGCATAAATATACATAAGATCAAACACTCTGCAGACGAGCTGGCAGCATGTAAGCAAACAAAAGACTTGTAGAGGCGAACTTGGCAGCGAATGATTCACCTTCTACAGCATCTGTCTACTGACTTTAATTTGTTAAAGAAAACACATTCAGCAAAGTCGAGCTCTATGAAATATTTAGAAGGAGCGAGCACAGTATAAATGACTATTGATCACTTTCTTGAGGTTCTTTTAAAACTTAACGGCTTTCCCTCACTGCACAGATAGCTTGGTTTCTGTGTGGATACGACTCAAAACAAGGAGTCGTCAACTTTTACCAAAGAGGTGGTTATAAAGTAAGTGAACCCAATGAGTGCTGGGACTGTCTGTGGCATCATGTAGAATATCAACTTCTCTTTTGTAAGCCCAGTTCCTGCCTCCAGTTTCTGGTGCAGGAAGTAGCCACCAAGTCCCTTCTCTCTTTAAGGCCTTCCTGGCAGCCAATCACAGTAGCAGAACCATACCACCATCTGGACACATGTTCCTGTTTGTTTCTTTGGTTGTAAAATGTATGATCTGAACTCAGCAAGCCCCTGAGAAGCCAGTGCAGAAGATGGGAGTGGTAGTGGCCCTGATGAGATGTTATGTCACGGTGTACCCCTTCAGGCCGTTACTCCCTGGGGATCAGTGCAGTAAAAAGGTGGTTTGTGGAAGCAGGACAGAAGTAGTACTATAAAAATTACTATGAAAGGAAAATACATACAATACAACGGCACACTGCTAACCAGATAAAGCACAAAATGCCAGGGGTATATAAATAAAAATTACTAAGTGCAAAAGATACAAGTAACTTGTTGTTTGGACAATGGTGACGGGCAAAGTAGCTGATATTCTCACTTCTGGTATGCTATCCAGAAGATGTTCTACAGGAACTTGTCCGGCTAAAGTTAAATAAGACAATGGGTCCGGATGGCATCCACCCCAGAGTTCTTAAAGAACTCCGATCTGTGATTGTTGGCCCCCTGACTGATCTGTATAATCAGTCCCTTCTTACAGGAGATGTTCCTGATGATTGGAGAATGGCTAATGTTGTACCCATTCACAAGAAGGGTAGTAGAGAAGAAGCTAGTGACTATAGGCCAGTCAGCTTGACATCTGTAGTGCTAAAAATGATGGAGACTCTTCTAAAAAAGAAGATAATTGACCATCTAACAACAAACAACTTGATGGACCCAAACCAGCATGGCTTTACTGAGGGCCGATCATGTCAGACTAATCTCATTGATTTCTTTGACTATGTAACTAAAGTGCTGGATGAAGGTGGTGCTGTGGATATCGCCTACCTGGATTTCAGTAAAGCTTTCGATACGGTTCCCCATAAAGAGCTGATAGAGAAGTTATCAAAAATTGGACTTAACCCCTGGATAGTTCAGTGGATCTGCAGTTGGCTGAAGGACAGATACCAGAGGGTTGTTGTTAATGGAGTGTATTCTGAGGAGAGGCTGGTTATAAGTGGGGTGCCACAAGGATCTGTTCTGGGTCCTGCTCTGTTTAACATGTTTGTAAGTGACATAAAGGACGGCTTGGTAGGGAAGGTTTGCTTGTTTGCTGATGACACAAAAGTGTGTAATAGGGTTCATGTTCCAGGAGGTGTCTGTAATATGGAGAATGATTTATCTTTATTAGATAAGTGGTCAAAACAATGGAAACTGCAGTTCAATGTTTCCAAATGTAAAATAATGCACTTGGGAAGAATAAATCCTCTATCTGAGTATCGTATTAGCAGTTCTGTGTTAACAAAGACTTCAGAAGAGAAGGATTTGGGGGGAGTCATCTCTGACAGCCTCAAAATGAGTAACCAATGCAACCAGGCGGTAGGGAAAGCAAATTGTATGCTTGGCTGCATAGCTAGAGGTATAACAAGCAGAAAGAGGGAGATTGTGATCCCTCTGTATAGAGCTCTAGTGAGACCATATCTGGAATACTGTGTTCAATTCTGGAGACCTCACCTGCAAAAGAATATTGGGTCCAAAGAAGAGCTACAAAAATGGTGGAAGGTCTAAAGCATAGAACTTATCAAGAAAGACTCCGAGTTCTTAATATGTATAGTCTGGAGGAAAGAAGAGAAAGGGGGGACATGACTGAAACCTTTAAATATGTTAAAGGACTGAATAAAGTTCAGGAGGGAAGGGTTATTAATAAGAAACAGAACACAAGAACAAGGGGGCACAATCTGAGGTTAGTTGGGGGACAAATCAAGAACAACATTAGAAAATATTATTTCACTGAAAGAGTAGTAGAAGCTTGGAACAAACTTCCAGCAGAGTTGGTTGATAAATCCACAGTAACTGAATTTAAACATGCCTGGGATAAACATGTATCTATCCTAAGATAACAATAAAAGGATAATAAAAGGGCAGATTAGATGGACCAGGTGGTCTTTTTCTGCCATCAATCTTCTATGTTTCTATGTCTCTCTCCTGAACTTCTGGCTAACAGCTGTGTACTGGCACTTGTGGTTATAGGTGTCCACTGTCTAATGCAGACTTTGAGTGTTCTGGCCTGGATGTAATCTAGGTGATGGGTGTCTGAACCATAGTCCCTCACCTGCAGCAGGGTCTGTAAAGCTGTGGCTTGCTGGTCATTCTGCTGACTGTAACGCTGTAGCTTTTCTGATATCTGAACTTTTCATACTCTTTCAGTCTCCCTAGAGTAGTGGTAAGGCTTGTCCCTATGAACCTTGGAACAGGAGCAATCATATGTGCTTCTTCACTCCTCACTAGTCTAGACAAGACTTTCCCTCCTGGCAGAAAGCAGGACCAGTCCACTCCTACCAAGAGCGGAGGAAAGGGATGGTTAGTCCCATTCCTAATTCCGATTAATGCCAGCCATACACCATCTGTTGGTGTACCTGCACATATGAACATAGCAAAACATAATGTCACGACAGGGGAACAAGGAATAGTGTGCCCTGTCTGAACCCCACCTCTTTCCCTGCCTACTTACAGTAGATGCCCTAGGCGGCAAAACCGTAACTTGGAGATGGTCCCTATGCTGAATACGTGCACAGGGTAGGAAGGAAAACACAGGGAAAGACGAACACAGACGGAACACAAGGAAAAGGCTAAATTTAGTCACTCTGGGAAACGGATGGATTTGAGGTGCTACTAATCCCGATGGTCCTTACCCACAGACCAATAGTGGCAATGATTTAGTATACAAAATGGATGGGGGATGAGCACTCTCTTATCTGGCTTATCTTTTGTTATAAAATTGCTATACCTCACAGATGTATGTATGTTTAAAATCAGGTATTTATTAATAGCATTAAAATGTAAACACTAATACATAAGCTAAAATGCAGGAAAGTAGTAGAATATAGTAAAATGTAAGAAACAAACAAACAAATGAAAAAATGATAAAAAATGATAAAGAGTAATAATAGAGGTCAGTTCATTGTGATGATCAATTCATTTGGGTGGCAAAGTTCATTTAGATAAAAGTCAATGTTCATCCAGATGAATTAATAAATATAGGTCCAATTAGATGTAGTATTCCATAAAGGTAACAAAGGATTCTTATTTCATAAAGGTGTCAGGAGGTCCTTATTGATGCTCTAGATGACAAATGATTTGCAGATACCCTATGTACAGTGTCCAAATCCTATACCAAACAGTAGGATGTTACATAAAGTTCTCATATATGAATAAATGCAGTATATATACCGTTTGGATAACTTATGTTACTGTTGGTAACAAATTTTTCAAAGTACTTTACCCTCCTTGGATGTGCCTTCACTGTCGGCGTTCTCTTTTAGTTGCCAGCGCCTGCGGCTCTGTGTTCAGTTCAAACGGATTTCCCGCGCGCGTCCTGGATATGAGTGGTAAGCGCGCTTTTTCTCGCTCAAACAGCATGTTAGGCCAAGGAGCCCTTTTTAAATAATAAAGTGACTCTGCCCTAAGACAGAGCCACCGGGGATCACTGGACTCAGATCCTGAGTCACCCGAGCAGGGCAACCCAGGAACCAACCCAGGCGATGTCCTGCCAGGGACTCTCAGGGACTTGCAGAGGCATCAACAAGCCCGAAGGTCTCTGGCGGACCGGCTTATTCCGGGCACAGGAGGTGCAACCCAGGGTGAAAGCCCGAACATCCCGACTGAGACCTGGCCACCAATAGTGCCGAGAAATTAATTCCATCGTTCTTTTGGGACCTGGGTGTCCAGCCAGACAAGAATTATAGCCCCAAGAGAGGATCTCCTATCTGCGAGCGGGTGGCACATACGTCTTACCCGGAGGCAGCTGGCGCAGACCAATAGGGTTCACAGGTAGAAGCTTTTCTGCAGGGATGATGGGACGAACCTCAGGCTCAGTACCATGGGCATCAAAAGGCGGGACAAAGCATCCGCTCTGACATTCTTGTCCCCGTTCACAAAGTGTAAAACAAAATTAAAACGAGAAAAGAAAAGAGCCCATCTCGCTTGTCGAGCGTTAAGCCTCTGAGCAGATTGGAGATACAAGAGATTCTTGTGATCGGTGAAGATCACAACGGGAAACCTGGCCCCCTCCAGGAGATGTCTCCATTCCTCTAAGGCCAGTTTGATGGCCAGTAGTTCCCGATCTCCTATGCAATAATTCTGCTCAGCAGGATTAAAGGCCTTGGAGAAAAAGCCACAGGACAGTTTAGTCCCTTTGCCATCCTTTTGGTAGAGAAAAGCTCCAGCCCCTACAGATGACGCATCCACCTCCAAGAAGAAGGGGCGTTGGGGGTCTGGGCGATGAATCACTGTGGCCGACAGGAAGGCCTCCTTCAGCGCAATGAAGGCATGCTCCGCCTCCGACGACCATTTACTAGGATTAGCCCCTTTGCGAGTCAATGCAGTGAGAGGGGCCACCAGGGAAGAGAAATGGGGAATGAACTTCCTATAATAATTGGCGAACCCCAGAAACCTCTGGACCGCCTTTAAAGACTGCGGTTTGGGCCAAGCCATGATGGACCTGAATTTATCAGAGTCCATTTGAAGCCCCTGTGCAGAAACAATGTAGCCAAGAAAGGCCAACTGGGTTTTCTCGAACTCGCACTTCTCTAATTTGGCGTACAAATGGTTACTCCGAAGGCGGTGCAACACCTCCTTCACCATGCGCCTGTGGGTAGATAAGTCGCGAGAAAACACCAGAATGTCGTCCAAGTAGACCACCACAGCGGTAGTCAAGAGATCCCTGAATATGTCATTCAGGAAGTCCTGAAACACCGCTGGGGCATTACAGAGGCCAAAGGGCATAACCAGGTATTCATAATGACCGTCTCTGGTGTTAAATGCGGTTTTCCACTCGTCACCCTCCCGAATACGAATCAGGTTATATGCCCCGCGCAGGTCTAGTTTGGAAAAGACCGTTGCGCCCTGAAACCGATCAAATAATTCGGAGATGAGAGGAAGCGGATATTTATTTTTTACGGTGATGTCGTTAAGGCCCCTATAGTCAATACACGGTCGCAAGGACCCATCTTTTTTAGAAACGAAAAAGAAACCAGCCCCAGCAGGGGAACTGGATTTTCGTATGAACCCCTTCTCAAGGTTCTCTTTAATATAAGCTGACATAGCTTCGGTCTCCGGTACAGACAGAGGGTACACTCTACCACGGGGCGGAGTAGACCCCGGTACCAACTCGATGGCACAGTCGTAGGGACGATGTATGGGTAGAGTGTCTGCCCCCTTCTTACAGAAGACGTCAGCAAAAGCCGCGTAATGCACAGGTAACCCCTGAAGCTCGGCTGGGAGAGGCGGTGTCTCTACAGAGATCACCCTCGTCATGCACTTGTCCTGACAGTAAGGACCCCACTGCTTGACTTCACCGGTGGTCCAATCCAGTGTGGGAGCGTGTAGTCTCAGCCATGGAAGGCCCAAGAGGATTGGGTCCACAGACTGAGGTAGTACTAGGAGTGAAATGATCTCCTTATGTAAGGCTCCTATCTGGATCTCGACAGGAACTGTGCGGTGTGTGATGCACCTGCCTAATTCGGAACCGTCCACCACAGTGATGTTCATACTGGTGGCCAGAGGTTTGATAGGAATTCCGAGCTTCTGGGTCCACTTACGTGAAATAAAATTACCGGAAGCACCGGAATCAATAAAGGCTCTGGTTGGCGTGATCTTACCATTTACCCTGATCGAGACGGGAAATGTGCATTTTGTGGAGGTTTGTATGATCTCACCTAGGGGAATACCTCCCACTGACCCTAGGTGCGCCCGTCTCCCCGACTTCTGAGGACAATGGGGAGCAATGTGGCCTGGTCTCCTACAAAAATAGCAAACCACCCCAGACCTGCGGGGACCGAGTCTGTCTATCTCCATAGGTTCTTCAGGAGGAACCACAGGCCTGGAAAACACCGGAGCCAGCCGACCCCGTCTCTGCTCAGTAGCTTGCTCGAGACGGCGGACAGGAGCTGGCGGTAACCAGAGGATCAGGTCCCTGGAACACCTCTCTAAAGCAGGACAAAAAGAGAGGTAGGGAAACCACACAAGGATCCACTCTCTCCCATAGAGGGGTAGCCCAAGCCAGTGCCTGCCCGGATAAGAGGGATATTATGAATGCCACTTTGGTGTGGTCATCCAAAAAACTGTCCGGGTTCAATTGAAAGTGGATCAGGCACTGACTTAAGAATCCCCGACACTCCTGCTGTTCCCCACAGAATCGTACGGGCAGAGGTAACTTAGGCGGTCGGTGAATCGCCACGGGAACCTGTGGACATACCGAAGCAGCTGCGGAGTTGGAAGTAGCGGCAGCCTGCTGCTCCACGGCCTGCAACCGACCGTCTAAGGTGGACAGCAATTCCGTGCTAGACGCCGAGAGGGCGGCAGCACGTTGCTCCATCTCCTGCATGCGTTGTTCCCATAGTTTGACGTACGCCTGCATGGAGGGAGTCAGAGACATAGCGCCGGCGGATCCCTGGCCGGTGCCTACTGTTAGGCCAAGGAGCCCTTTTTAAATAATAAAGTGACTCTGCCCTAAGACAGAGCCACCGGGGATCACTGGACTCAAATCCTGAGTCACCCGAGCAGGGCAACCCAGGAACCAAGCAGCCGGAAAGGCAAGCTCCCGAAGGAGGACAGGGGATGAGCCCCAATGCCCGAAGGGCACGTGTGCACAAGCACACAATAATGAGCTCCCGGAGGAGGATAGGGGATGAGCCCCAATGCCCAATGAAGGCAAATGCGCACAAGCACTCAATGCGCTTGAGTCTGGGACCAGCACAGGATACCCAGCTCTCAATTGGACCACGTGTGCCGAGTTCCGCGCCTCCCGAGGGAGGTTGCAGCCCAACACACAATGTGGCCTCCAAACACACACACAACTCCTGCCTAGACCACAGACTGCACCTAGTGTGCAACCAAGGTCCTAGTCACGAAGCAGAGCGACCGGGACTCTAGCTTTAGCAAAGCAACAACAAGGCACCGGCGCCTGCTGCCAATACTGAGGGGTTTTTATAGTGAAGCAACCAATTAACAGGGCGGTGCTTCCTGTGCAGGACTGGCGGATGTGACATCACCTGTAGCCTCGAAGCATGGGCACATGATCACTTCCTGGCGGAAGTGACATCACAGGCAGGGTCAAGGTCAGAGCTTATGACCACTTCCTGTGTCTGAACCAAAACACAGCATCTTAAAGCGACAGCGTCGTAATTAGACTACAAGCGCGCGCGTGCACGGCGTCGGTGCCCGCGCCTTACACAGCATCCCACGTGGCGTCCCACGTGGGTGCCTGTTGTGTGTGCAGTGATCCGGTGCCGCGCTGATACCTGTATTTGATTACAGGAGCCAATTCTTGTATCCTGGAATAGATATATTGTAACAGAATGGATATCTGTAGTTTGCTCTTTAGAGACGTCTCTTATTATAGTGGGAAAAGAGCGGGGTCTAGAACTCAGCCCAGACGTGTTTCGGGGTCTGTAATCTGCCCCTTCCTCAGTGGTAACTAGACCCTCTCTTTTCCTAAGATTTATACTCTTTCTGGCCATCAGTAGGAGGGTTTGTAATTGCTGGGTTTCATGGAAAATCTGGTGTAGGATCAGTAGTTCATCAAAGTGGAGTAAATTATTCATTAAAGCTGTTCTTGGATATATATATATTCTCTCCAATAATGGACATTCAGCGTATGTCTTGTTCATTATGTGTGTTTAAAAAATATACATTATTGCAAAAATCTAGACATTTGTTTATATATAAATACAAATAAATAAAAATGAGGTAAAAGATATGTTTAGAACACAGAGTAATATACACAGATGGGGAAATGCTGTGATGAGTTCGTCTTTTTAATAGGGTCCTGGTCATTGCATTTATTCCTGATACCAGTTTTAGTCATCTCATATGTTCCATATAATGTATGTCACATCTGCAATGTATGTTTCTTTTTTATAGGTGATTAGTATGCATCTTAATCACTGTTCTCTATTCTCTGTTAATAGGTGTTCATGTGGACTTATAGGGGAGATCTCAGATAAGCCTGGTAAGTGTGGGTTTTCTGTCTTTTCGCAGGTGGTATGGGCATTCTGTCTTTTCAAGTGATGTATAGGGACGGGGGCCCAACAGGGAGGGGGGATCGAGGTGCTGGGAAAACAGCCTGACCTCGATACCCCATCTCCGCAAGGCACCCGCCCCACTCGACTAGATTTGCTGGACGTCATAAGAATCCAAAAATTTCCATTTCAGCATTCAGACCTTTCGGTACTATTGTATTGAACTCAAAAATTCTCCTCGATTCTAAACGTGACATGTTGTTGATGTGTTGTCCACCCCTTAAATCTTTCTGTACCCTTTCAAGAGCTGCATAGACAAGTGAGGTGGGATCCTGACTGTGGTGCTCCTTATAGTGCTTGGACACTGAGTGTAGCTCATACCCTTTCTTTATGTTGTTTATGTGTTCATAGATCCTCTTTCTTAATGGTCTTTTGTCCTCCCAATGTACTGCTTTCTGCATGGACATTCTAATAGGTATATTACGTCAGTGGAGTCGCATGTTAGGCATTCTTCTATATTGTGCACATGTGTATTGGCAGTTGATTTAATTTCAATAGTTCTTTTGGGGAATTTTGTAATTTGGCAGTTAGAGCATCTTCCACATCTAAAGAAGCCCTTTGTTTGTAACCAGTTGTTAGTTTTATTTTTGAGTACATTCCTAATGGATGGGGCAACTTTCAAACCCAAATTGGGCACCTTAGTATAGGTAATTTGAGGATTTCTTGATATGATAGGGCCTATAATTTTATCGTCCATTAGCAGGTGCCAGTGTGTCTTTATAATGCGCTCTACGGTTCTATATTGAGCACTGAATGGTAAAATTAGTCTAAATGTTTCTATTTCCTTTGGAGTAGTTTCTTTGGGTTCGAAGAAGTCATTAGTCTGACCTTGTTAAGGAATTCCTCTATTATATCTTTTGGGTATTCTTTTTGGATAAATTGATTTGTTAGTGTACAGGGTTCTTTTTCGAATTGATTGACCTCAGAACAATTTCTTTTCAACCTCCTGAACTGGCTCATGGGTATATTCAGGAGCCATCTGGGTAGATGGCAACTTGAATAAAGAATATAACTGTTTTTCATAACCTTCTTTTGAAATGTATTGCATATGAGTTTGTGGTCCTGTTTAGTGATGCATATATCCAAAAATTCTACTTTGTTTCCATCCATGGTGGTTGTAAATGTTAGGTTGTAGCTATTTATATTCAGGTTGTCTAAGAAGTTAGACAATTTCTCTTTTGTGTCTTGCCAGATGAAAATAATATCGTCTATGTATCGCCGCCATAGTACCAGACTCTCCCCCAGTATGGGTGCAATGGTTTCCTGTTCCCACTGCGCCATAAAGATGTTAGCGTAACTGGAGGCGAATCTGGTACCCATGGCGGTGCCTTGTTCCTGTATATAGTAATCAGAGTTGAACCAGAAATAGTTATGTGATAAAATAAATTGAATGCCATCTATAATGAATTGAATCTGATGTTCTGGAAATGTACTGTAGTCTGTTAAGTGATTTTTTACTGCGTTGATTCCCTTGTTGTGTTGAATGGTCGTGTATAGGGAGTTGACGTCTATTGTACCCATGAGCCAGTTCGGTTGGTAATGGATTTTTTCTAGTGTAGTGATTATGTCTGTTGTGTCCTTAATATAGGAAGGTATACTTTTCACTAACGGTTGTAGTAATTTGTCAATGTACTGAGACAAATTGGAGGATATAGATCGTATGCCGGAAATTATTGGGCGTCCTGGTGGATTAATTATGGATTTATGATTTATGGTAGACAATAAAATATGGGAAGTCTATCTGGGGTAGCAGTGATAAATTTAAATTCTTTCTCAGATAAGATGCCCTTGTTTAAACCAGTATGACAGTATTCAATCAGTCTTTTTTTGAAGTCATGTGTGGGATCTGCTGTTATTAATCTGTAAGTTGAAGAATCAGATAGTTGTCGCAAACACTCCCTATTATAGTCGTCTGTATTCATAATCACTATTCCACCACCCTTGTCTGCTGGTCTTATTGTAATGTTCTCGTTCGTCTGTAGTTCTTTAATTGCTTTTATTTAGTTTCTGGTGAGGTTGTTTTTGGTTTTGGTTTTGTTAGTCTGTATCTTCCTTATATCTGTTTCTACATTTTTTCGAAAAGTGGCTATTTCTGGTCCTATTTCTTGCCTGGGATACTTTCTTGATCTCTCCTTTAGGTCTGTGTGTATGTATTTTGGATTGGTTTCCCTTTCTATCTCTCGTGTAACTGGATTCTTAATGTAATATTTTTTTAAACATAGTTTTCTAATAAATTTTTCTACTCCAATATATGTACTGAATTTATTCAGTTTTTTTGTTGGAGCAAATTTGAGCCCTTTATTTAGCAAATCAGATTGTGCTTTTGTGAGTTGTGTACTACTTAAATTAATTATAGCATCGTCTAATAGTGCGTTGTGTGTTGTTGTCTTCTGTCGTGTCCTCCTTTGTCCACGTCTTGTCTTCTTTGATGTTGGTGTGATCGTGTTTGTATTCTGTTGTTGTAGTGATCTTCCCAATATCCCTGTTGTCGTGTTGGATAGTGTCCCTGATCTTGCGTCTGATAGTGTCTTGAGTGATGTGAGTTCCCGTGTTTCAATGGGATGTCCCTGTGATGGTTTGAGTATTGTTGGTTGTGACGGTGTCTCAAATTGTAATTGTGTGCTAGTGGTTGTGATTCGTTGTGTCCCTGTTCCCTTCTTGGTGAACTTCCTTGGTGTGGTCTTATCCTGTAATGTGGGGGGGTCTGATCTAAAAAAAGAGGTTTGGTTAATGGTTCGTACCTATTAGATGTTGGAATCTTGTATGTGTTTCTCTGATGTGCTGATACTTGTGTTGTGTTATTCGCCACATGGCTTGGATTAGATTCTATTGGTTCCGTATAGGTGGGCTGTGATTCTTTTTGTCTCTTCCAATTGAACTTTTTTTATTTTTCTGAATGATCTCCCTTTCTAGATTGTCCAGGCTTTTAATTATTCTATCCTGCCACGTATTAAAATTATCGTCACTTGTAAGGTCTTCTATCTGGTTCTTTAAATCATCAATTTGTTTAGTGATTTCCTCTGATAGTTCTAACCTTCTTTTAATAATCATAGTGATCAGTACTCTTGATTGTGTGGTTAGAAAAATATCCCATTATTCTTGAAATTTTTTATCTATAAGGTCTTGAGCAGGATCTTTGGAGAGCAGTAGGCCTTTGGGTATGGTATTGGTCTCCAAATATTGGGTTAAGGCTTTGATTTCCCATCTTTGTTTGAGTTGTTTGTGCAATAGTTTTTCTAGTTGTTTAAACATGTCATCTGATGATTTCGGTATTTGGGTTCTGATGTTGTTCATGTTCACAGGGTCAAATGTGAATTGGTCAACATTTTTACATTTGTCCTCCATATATTTCCAGATATCCATCGTTGCCTATGAGTGGGAGCTCTACTAATGGGTAAAAGGAAAAGGCTAAATTTAGTGGCTCAACCACTCTGGGAAATGGATGGATTTGAGGTGCTACTAATCCCGATGGTCCTTACCCACAGACCAATAGTGGCAATGATTTAGTATACAAAATGACGGAACACAACACAATACAGAAAAGTAAAAGTCAGCAAGCCAAGTCAGAAACAGGAGGTCATGTCAAATACCAAGGGGAAAAGCAAAGCGTAGTCAAAGTCCGAAGCCAAAATCCAATATATTGGATACATTGGTTGCTGTATGCACATAGAGGTCACTAGGAGCAACACACCTATATGTGCAGCGTCCACGCTGCTAGATATAGATGCCCAACGGCATAGTTAGGTTTAGCGTAGGACCTGCCTGACCTGAAACCACCGCGTCGCTGGGTAGGCGGGCACAGATGTGTTTTGATCAAAATATATTGGCTAAGAGTCTCAGATTTTATCATATCAGAATGAGGTCTTAGTTTATACAGTATATATTGTTTGCATCTATTTTTGTGCACTAATATTCTTTTTCCGTGATTTATTTCAAAATCCAATATACCATTAATCCAACAGCAAAGGTCCAACACACAGCACTGATCTCAGAAGACTAATCACAGGCAATGTGTAAGGCAGTTGCCATCTTTAAATAGCCCACCCAGGATCATGTGATGTGGCCAGCATCACATGACCTGAGGCGGAGCAAGCTGTCAAAACAATATGCAAAGTAGCTAAAGTAGTAGGCTAAAAACCCAACAGATAATTAACTGATGAAGTGCTGGCTGACCAGACCAGCACTTCAATTTCCTACTGCTCGTCTCTAGGGGGGAGGAGAGGTCCGGCGGCGCTGCGCGGAGGGAGTGCGACGCCGGCCTCCCGTGACACATAACAAACTAAAACATTGTAGATACTCCTAGGTCTAGTGTACTGAATAACCAGATTATTTCTCCATCAAGGATGTGTCAGATAGATGAGAATCTTCACTCAAAATCTCACTTGTCAACTTTTAGTAGTAGTCCTCCGGAGACTGCTGGTTGCAAAATGCAAAGCAAGCTGCCAACACATTTTTTTAGGGCACGGACATAATCCTTTTGAGGCCCATTCACAGGAGGCCCACCCCTTTTCGTGATATGTCACACCCCTTCAGAGCATGTATGGCCACAGGGACTGCGTCTAATAATGCAGCATCCTGGTACCACATACAGTTAGAACTCATGGAGAGATGCTTTTTGGGAGAGAACAACCCTCCATGAGCTGTGAGGGAAATTTGCCAGTTCTTTCAGGATTCTCAACAGTAGTTGCCAACAGTCCCAAATTTCCAAGGACAGTCCCTGCAAAATTCTTGACTGGGTTGAAATGGGTGGGCTTATACAAGCCCAACCCATAAATGGGTGGCCCGGGCTGCTCTGGGGGCTTTCCCATTTATCAATACTGTCTTAAAGAAAAAAGTTGTTATTGCCCATTACAACCAACCAGAGCTCAGCTGTTTAAATTCCTATGGTAAGCTGCAATGTAAGTAGTTGCTATGGGCAACAGACAGTTGTAATACATCTACTTCAATGGGCCTAATTTATTAATAAACTGTCTATATTGCTCATAGCAACCAATCAGAGGCCAGCTTTCATTTCTTAAACTGCTCTGGAGAAATGAAAGCTGAGCTGTGATTGGTTGCTATGGGCAACAAAGATAGCCTTAATGTTAGACAGCTTTGATAAATTGCAGCCAGTGTTCCTTTAATTCAGGGAATCGGAACATATTCTTAGGAGCTGAAGGTAAATCTTTCTTTAATAAACTTACTCTACATTTATAAAGATGTAGAAGATGCTTAAAGGGTTCGTCCCATGAAAAATATTCTACAGTTTTCAAACCAGCGCCTGTATCTGAATACTTTTGTAATTGCATGTAATTAAAAATGTATTATAGCTACTGAGTTATTCAATAAAATGTGTCTTCACAGCGCCACCTGCTGTTTGTTCTTTTCTTACTGTATTTCTCTGTCCTGATCACTGAGAAGGCCGCACATGCTCAGTTTCATCATTCAGCTGCCTCCTGAGCTGTGATAGGGAGAGCATGGGCACGCCCCCTTAGCTGCAACAGAAATGACACTCCCCTTGAGCTGTCAGCTTGATATAAATTTAAAAGAGCAATGAATGGGGAGATCTCTGGATCCATGTGAGGTACAGGGCTGGTTCTAACTTTGTTAGAAAGAGATTGTCATGTTCTATATGATGTCTGATTTTCATTTTTTACATTATTCATGGGATAACCCCTTTAATTAGTTTCACACAATATGTACAGTCATGGCCAAAAGTTTTGAGAATGATACAAATATTAATATTTACAAAGTCTACTGCTTCAGTTTTTATAATGGCAATTTGCATATACTCCAGAATGTTATAAAGAGTGATCAGCTTAACAGCAATTACTTGCAAAGTCAATATTTGCCTACAAAATGAACTTTATCCCCCAAAACACATTTCAACATCATTGCAGCCCTGCCTTAAAAGGACCAGCTAACATCGATTCAGTGATTGCTCCATTAACACAGGTGTGGGTGTTGATGAGGACAGGGCTGGAGATCAATCTGTCATGATTAAGTAAGAATGACACCATTGGACACTTTAAAAGGAGGCTGGTGCTTGGCATCATTGTTTCTCTTCTGTTAACCATGGTTATCTCTAAAGAAACACGTGCAGTCATCATTGCACTGCACAAAAATGGCCTAACAGGGAAGAGTATCGCAGCTAGAAAGATTGCACCTCAGTCAACAATCTATCGCATCATCAAGAACTTCAAGGAGAGAGGTTCCATTGTTGCCAAAAAGGCTCCAGGGCACCCAAGAAAGACCAGCAAGCGCCAGGACCGTCTCTTAAAAGTGTTTCAGCTGCGGGATCAGGCTACCAGCAGTGCAGAGCTTGCTCAGGAATGGCAGCAGGCAGGTGTGAGTGCATCTGCACGCACTGTGAGGCGGAGACTCTTGGAGCAAGGCCTGGTCTCAAGGAGGGCAGCAAAGAAACCACTTCTCTCCAGAAAAAACATCAAGGACAGACTGATATTCTGCAAAAGGTACAGGGAGTGGACTGCTGAGGACTGGGGTAAAGTCATTTTCTCTGATGAATCCCCTTTTCGATTGTTTGGGACATCTGGAAAACAGCTTATTCGGAGAAGACGAGGTGAGCGCTACCACCAGTCTTGTCTCATGCCAACTGTAAAGCATCCTGAAACCATTCATGTGTGGGGTTGCTTCTCAGCCAAGGGAATCGGCTCTCTCACAGTCTTGCCTAAAAACACAGCCATGAATAAAGAATGGTACCAGAATGTCCTCCGAGAGCAACTTCTCCCAACCGTCCAAGAGCAGTTTGGCGATCAACAATGCCTTTTCCAGCATGATGGAGCACCTTGCCATAAAGCAAAGGTGATAACTAAATGGCTCAGGGAACAAAACATAGAGATTTTGGGTCCATGGCCTGGAAACTTCCCAGATCTTAATCCCATTGAGAACTTGTGGTCAATCATCAAGAGACGGGTGGACAAACAAGAACCTACAAATTCTGACAAAATGCAAGCATTGATTGTGCAAGAATGGACTGCTATCAGTCAGGATTTGGTCCAGAAGTTGATTGAGAGCATGCCAGGGAGAATTGCAGAGGTCCTGAAGAAGAAGGGTCAACACTGCAAATATTGACTTGCTGCATTAACTCATTCTAACTGTCAATATAAGCTTTTGTTACTCATAATATGATTGCAATTATATTTCTGTATGTGATAAAAACATCTGACAAACACACATAAAAACCAGAGGGCAGCAGATCATGTGAAAATATAATATTTGTGTCATTCTCAAAACTTTTGGCCATGACTGTAGAGTTTGCATATTGCAATATGATGGCACTACCATGTATTGATGACCCCATCGGTTACAAACAATGGTCTATGTGTGATGCATGATGGTGATCTGCTATATTTGCTCATCCTAAAATTTGCATGAGATTTTCTTTGAAAAGAACGGTGGCATCGAGGTATCACATTGAGATTTTCTAGTAATGAAAGAATGTGCAAAGAAGTAAAGGGCCCCAATATGGGCCCCCCATTCGGTTATACTCTAAGTATATATTCTGTCCATCACACTAGTAGGGTTGTACTCCTTTTCTTGTACATGTGCAAGTCATACTGACCATGGCGTACAAAATGGACCACCCTAACCTAAGCTGGGGCCTCCCCTTTTCCAGCGCTACATGATGGCTATCATATCAGACAGCTAAAGTTTCATAGGTGACCACCATTGAGGCCAGGTGAGGTGATCGCCTCAGTCAGTACCAGGTAGGGGCAAGAGGGGGGCAGCAGAAGGGCCACGGGCAATGACCCCTTTTTATTGTGGCAAAGGGGTTAGGTTAAGAAATTGGCATTTTGGTGGATGCCGTTTCATTTTTCGCCTCAGACAGCAGAAAGGCTAGGTGCTCCCCTGGTGACACTGGCAAAGGAGAAGTGCTGAGTTCTTACAGCTCTGCCACCAGGAGATGTGAGATCCTATGGACATGTTCCAGCACTACACATGAGCGTTCATAGCAGAGCGCGTCAGCACATTCTTTCTATTATTCAGTGCTGATCTTGCAGGGCTGATTGGGTGGCATTACTGGAGCAGTGAATAGACCTCAGACTGAAATGTCACGGGCACAGACTGAAGTCAATAGAGGCCTTCAGAGGGAATCTGTCACCAGAGCCTTGTATTTATTCCTTTGAGTAAATAAAGCATTATATTCGCTCTTTCCAGGAAATATTTTTATAGATTTTTATAAGTGTACCAAGCACTATAGGGTGTATCTTAGTTGTGTTTTTTTTTTTTTTTTTGCAGAAACAGCAGTTGCACCAGATGCCTTGTGTCTGAAGGGGCCTAAAGGTCCCTCTGTCACATAAGAAAACACCAGGATTTTAACTGTCACATGATAGGTGGAGGGCCTGGTATGGATTTTGCATTGGGGCCCAGTAGTTTTAAGTTATATCTATACATAAGCACATACAGATGTAGCAAGTGTTAACTTGACACTAGTTTTGAGCGAGCACCTCTGTGCTTGTATGCTCGGGTGCTCTGGCCGAGCACTAGGGGGTGCTCGAGTGCTTGGCTGAGCGCCCGAGCATAATGTTAGTCAATGGGATTAAACAGGCACCCCCCGCTCGGAAGACTGGGAGGGGTGTCTGGTTAATAGAAAAAGGTCAGAATCGGACAATTCGGCCGAACACCGAGCGGACCCGAGCGTAGGCATGCTCAGGCGAACAGCGAGTTCGGCCGAGCATGCTCGCTCAACACTACTTGACACTTAACGCATTAAAGAGAGTCCGTCAGCAGGTTTGACAATGTTACG
This sequence comes from Rhinella marina, assembly GCA_900303285.1. Classification (NCBI taxonomy): domain Eukaryota; kingdom Metazoa; phylum Chordata; class Amphibia; order Anura; family Bufonidae; genus Rhinella; species Rhinella marina. The sequence goes on along the minus strand of ONZH01009223.1, from coordinate 10,989 downwards.
GTGGGTAGGTGGTGGGGAGTAGTACAAACTTGCCTTTTTGTGGAGCTTTTATAAGAGGGAGCAGTGGGAATGTGTTTTATTCTGCCGGGTTGTGCTCCTGCAGGTGCACTGGAGCCACAGTCCCTCCCCTCTGCTCTGAGTGACAGTGTGGCATCCAATCAGGAGACTACTACAGCTGTCACTCAGAATAGAGAGGAGGTTCTATAAAGGAGCTCAGTGCAGAGAGCACTTGGCACTAAAGCCTTGTGCACGTGCAGGAGCAGAACCTGACAGAATAAAACTTCATATTTAGACTACTTCTGATAATAAAAGCTATACAATAGGTTTTTTTGTCCCCAGCCCCTATATCAGGGATGGCCAACCTGTGGCTCTCCAGCTGTTGAAAACTACAATTCCCACCATGCCCTGCTGTAAGCTGAAGGCTGTAGGCAGTCTGGGCATGCTGGGAATTGTAGTTTTGCAACAGCTGGAGAGCCGCAGGTTGGCCATACCTGCCCTAGTTTTGTCAGTACTTTATCATGGTCAAAACTGTTGTCAGACCCCCTTTAAATACACAGCCGCAGCATACTTTAATGCCTTTTTAATATTTGCTACATTTATACACTGTCTATTTATTTAAAGGGGTTTTCTGAGATTTTGATACTGATGACCTATCCTCTAGATAGGTAATCAGTATCTCATTGGTGAGGGTCCGACACCCAGTACCTTTGCCGATCAGCTGTTTGAGAAGGCACTTGCGCTCCTGTGATGGCTGTGGCCTTCTGCAGCTTACCAAGCACAGTGCTATGTATTGTATAGCGGCTGTGCTTGGTATCGCGGTTAGCCCCATTCACTTCAATGGAACTGTGTGAGATACCAAGCACAGCCGCTATACAATGTACCGCACAGTGCAGGTGCTTTCTCAAACAGCTGATTGTTGGCAGTTCCAGATGTTGGACCCCCACTGATCAGATGCTAATGACCTATCTAGAGAATTGGTCATCAGTATCAAAATCTCGGAAAACATCTTTAACCCCTTCCCAACCAGCGCTGTACTAGGGTGCTACGGTCTTTAAAGATGGAGCGGGCGCCATAGCCGCGGGTGGACTGCTAATTCATACAGCAGTCACCCGCGGCTGATGTCCACAACCGGCAGTAATGCCGATCGCGGACATTTAACCCCTTGGATGCTGCGTTCAATCCTGACCACAGCATCCGAGCGTAGCAAACACCGGAAGTGCGCACTTCCGGTGTCGCTCCAGCTCCCCTGTGTGGCGATCGTTGGAGCTGGAGCGTGTCTGCAGCAGCCCCTGTCATAGTGAATGACAGGAGGCTGCTGCATAGACTTTTCTATGGAGCCCTTATGTGTAATAGTGTTCCATAGGAAAGCAGTAAAATCATAAAAAAGTGTAAAAAAATAAAATAAATAAAGTTTAAAAAAAAAATAAAAAATCACCCCCCTTTCCACAAAATAAAAATAAAAATAGTAAAAAAAAATACACATCATGGGTATCGCCATGTGTGAAAACGCCCATATTATCAAAATATTAAAATTTCTTTCCCATACGGAAAGCAGCGAAACGGAAAAAAAGCGTCAAAATGACCGATTCGCCGTTTTTGTTGCTTTTTTTCTAAAAAAATTAAATAAAAAGTGATCAAAAAGTCATACACACCCTAGAATGGTATAAATGAAAAGTTCAGATTTCTCCGCAAAAAATGAGCCCCCATACAGCTCCGTACACATAAATACCAAAAAGTTATAGGGGTCAAAATATGAAAAAAACTTTTTTTTCCAAATTTATAATTATTTTATTACTATCAAGCCGCAAGAAAAACTATACATATTAGATATCGCCGGATTTGTACTGACCTGTAGAATGAAAGTAACTAGTCAGTTTTTAATGAACATGGAATGCCGTAAATAAAAAACCCGTAAAACTGTGGCGGAATTGTGTTTTTTTTACAATTTCACCCGATTGGGAATTTATTTTCCAGCTTCCCACTACATCATATGCAATGGTGGCGTTGGAAAGTACAACTTGTCCCGCAAAAAACAAGCCCTCATACAGCTATGTGAACAGAACAATAAAAAAGTTATGGCTGTGTGAAGACAGGGAGTGCAAAACAAAAACGGGAAAAAAAAAACATCACATCTCGCCCTGCCTTCTAGTGCCTTCCTATTGGCTCCCAAACTCGGCTTGCCGAGCAGCGTACATTCACAGTGCGCAGGCGCTGACAACGTCATTAAACCCGTAGATAGAGGTACCTGCAGCTTGAGAAACAGAGGAGAAATTCTTCTGGGTGAACAATACTGTCACCTGTGCACTGCGATTCTGCACTACTTGGGGCACCTAGCCAGCCCCTTGGTGCTCCAACTAACTAATTTGCATAAATATAAAAGTAATGATATCTTCATAGCGGTACAAGTTAAGAGGGAAATAGATTAATAGTGGTGTAAAATACATGTATTTAGAAGTGATCCAAAATGGCTTAATCTGCATCACATTTCTCAAAACGACCTACGTGGCGTGCTAAATTTTATTCGGCTTGCTAAGCATGTGAAGCCACAGTCTTCAGATAGTAGTTTTATTAATCAAAGTCAGCAGTGGGTCCAGAAGAAAGGAACGAATTATAGAAGACACACCACATTAATTCTCTTTTATAAGCCACCACTGCATGTGTGAATCTAGCCCAGTCTCTTGCTAGGCCGCCACATAGGTGTACATTTGACCCAATATCTGTTACTCTTTCATATTTTAATATTTTCTAAATTGTGTGCAGCGAGCCCCTGAGGAGCCGGGAGCATGGGAGTGGTAGTGGCCCTAATGAGATGTGTCATGGTGTACTCCCTCAGACCATTGCTTCCTGGGGATCGGTGCAGTGGAAAGGCGGTTTGAAGAATCGGATCAGAAGTCAACATATGACAGTCTCTCTTTACTTAGTGCAAAATATAACTTGTGGCACATTCAGCAGTATTAAGTACAAAGTGCAGTTTCTGGCACCAGAGGTGAAGGTATGATAACTGGCTCTAGTAGGCACTTTTGGATAAAAGTGTTCCCTGTGATACAGGCTTGATGTTTGTCTGGCCTGGTTGTTAGCTTGGTGATGGGTGTCTGAACTGTAGTCCCTCACCTGCAGCAGTATCTGTAATGTTGTATTTCGCTGATCAAACTGATGCCTTCTAGAAGCAGTATTCTCAATTGTACAGATTTCTGTGGAGTGAAGGTCTCACAGAAGAATTAGATAGGGTTCCTAGGAGTAGGAGCTCTGCAGTGTGCCTCCTCTCCCTTCTCTGTCAGAACTGGAACTCCCCCTTCTGGCAGGAAGTGTGTCCAGCCCATTCCTACCAAGAGGGGAGGAAAAGGGTGGATAGCCCTCTTCCTGACCATCATTGCCAACGATTCATCCTCTGACTCATGAAAATATATAACATGACAATACTAGGGATGAGCGAACTTTTGAAAAGTTCGGTTCGGTTCGATTCGGCGAACTTTCGTGAAGTTCGGATTCGTGCGAACCGAACCTAAAACGAACCTTGCTATAACAGCTGAATAATTGCAGCTACAATAGTGGGAGTCTGATAGGGTATAGTTTCGTTTAGTTGCAGTTGCTATTACAATGAAAAAAGTGGAAAAAATCAAAGTGCAAAAATAGTGAAACCTCAGCCAGGTCGACAACATTTGACAGCATTGAAGATGTCCGCTGGAGCAGTCCATGTCATGCCAGAGCACCAAAAACACATGGTAGATCGTGGCACCAGCCCAAGAATAGGCTGCGTTGAAGTCGATGCGATCTCAGTGACATCACAGGTCAGAAGACAGACAGGCGTACCATTTAATTAGACCTTGTGCACCCCAGAACAGGTACACATTAGCCAAGGTGTAAGTGATTACACGGGACATAGGACACAAAGTGCAAGTTGGCAACACCGGCAGCATTGCCTTGGACCCAGTAGGGTGGAAAACAGACATTTGACAGTGGAACCAGCAGCAGTAATAGTACTGTATTGGACCCAGTATGGTTGAGAACAGACAATTGACGGAGGAGGAGGAGGCAGCAGCACTTGATTGCACCCAGGCCAGTATAGTTGAGAAGAGACAATTGACGGAGGAGGAGGAGGCAGCACCTGATTGCACCCAGGCCAGTATGGTTGAGAACAGACAATTGACGGAGGAGGAGGCAGCAGCACTTGATTTCACCCAGGCCAGTATTGTTGAGAAGAGACAAGTTGAGGAGGCAGCTTCAGCAGCTCTTGATTGCACCCAGTATGTTTCCAAATAGACAATTGACGGTGGGGGCATTAGTAGGAGCAGTATTCTTTTGGACCCAGAAGGGCCTAGTACAGAGAACTGAAGTTGGAAGCTAAGAATATGCACGCTTGTAAAAATCAGTTTTTATACATGACAAAATGTTGATGTAGAGTTCAGCACAGGACAGTCAACGTAAAAAAAAACCCTCTAACATTACAGCTAGTCTAGTAGGATACGGATACGGTTAAATAGACAGACAACCTCACAGAATCCATGAGGTGAAGAAAGGACATTTAAAAAAGCACAGATTCAAGAAGGCTTTACGCCAGTTCCATTATCCAATTTTCATGAAATGGACACCTCACTGGCACTCGCTTTACAAATTGACGCAACTACTCTGGTGTCAAACCTGTTGAATCTGGGCCTATGGCTGTTGGCGAGACATATATATATATATCTTTGTTACACCAGTTTGATGTCCTAACCGAGTGCAGCGCCCAACCCAATAGATGTATGCTTTTGTGTTTTTTGAGTAATAATCCCTTGTATCCTGGTCTATTCTGTGAAAAAAGTACAGTTTTGCATCGCCGTTGTTATTTTAACCAGATTCGTTACGAACTTTCTCAAAGTTCTCAAAACTTTTGGCAAAGTTCGTAACGAATCTGGTTTGTTGCGGTTCGGTTCGCTCATCCCTAGACAATACATAATAACATTTGCAGATACCCCAAGGTTTGAACCTCAGGACCTCAAACACAAAGGGCAAAGTTTATCTTGCATTTTATCCCATATTTATTGCATACTAGCAGAAAGACCTGGGACCTTGGGGGTGGTGGGGGGGAAGGTTGCTTTTAAGGTTCTTTTGAGGCTGGCCTGAATTACAGGTCAATGCCCTGATAATTTATGAAGAAACACAATGGGTAGCAGTGGAAGAATACATCACTTCGCATGAAGTATATTTAATCTATTTCATTTAATGTTTGTGTGTGTCATTGCAGAGAGAAAGTCATCCTCCCACCCCTGCAGCTGACAGAAGTTGATTTTTACCTTCAATTTTTCAATCCCTGTTGGCTGCGAAGTGGGTGGGGGCGTGGCTTGACTGAGTTGGGGGCGTGGCTTAGCTAGACCTGGGGCGGGTGTTTTAAGTCCTTTTTTCAGGGTGGCCTGAATTACAGGTCGATGCCATGGTAATTTATGAGGACACGCAATGGGTAGCAGAGGAAAAAAAACATCTTTTATTACTACTGAACGGTCTTAGTCTAAAATGAGTCTAAAACATAAGTTATATTTCTGGTAACCGGAATACCCCTTTAACAGTGTCATCCACAGCGCTCTGCCCCTTTAAAGCAGTGAAGACAAATGGCTGGGTTGTTATTTACCTGAGCTCCTCAGCTGGCTGCTAATTACCTGGCTGGGTTGTTATGGAAACCTATGTGTATGTGTGAAGAAAATGGCAGTTTGGATTTGAAAAGAAATGCTCCCAGGCTAATATTAGCTAATGGAGATCATATTTTGGGAATATCTCGGGAACGGTATGTCCTAGAGAGCTGAGACCTGGTTGTATTCGAATCCCAGCACTGTAAGACGCAATGCTAACCAGTGAGTCGCCATGCTAGTTTTTCATTATAAAATGATTGAATTAATTCACATAAAATCCCTTTCCATCTTCTGAGTGCAGGATCCAGTGTGCATTTATGATCAACTGAGGAGAAGAATTTACATATCAGTACGCCAAACAGTAAGGCCATCACTATGGGGGAGCTCACGCATTGAAATTGCTATATAATTTAAATTCTTATGTCTCTATTTATGTCATGCTGCAAAAGTTTTGTAAACTTCCTAAAGTCTTCAGAAGAAACAGGTTGAGAGAATCCATAGACCTCAGTCCACCTCCTGAAAAGTTTCCATTTCAGTGAATCACAGCTTTTCTTTCTTTCACACCACTTACTCGGTAATTTCTGCCAGTACAAAGTTTTAGGTGTCAGTAACAAGGTCGTGTAAATCAAGCTCATCCGTCTCTGTAAATCTCAGACAGTACTAATAATTATCACTTCCTTATTATAAAAAAAGGTTAATTAGCACCTTCAAAGAATTACACAGTGTTATTTCAGGTATCAAATAGTGAAAGCGTTTTTGCTGTAAATGATATAATGAGAAAAATTATCGAGCTAAAGCAATCTTATTTACTTTTTTAGTCTTAATTTTTTTGTGTATCCTCACTGATAAAACCTCTATGTTCTTGTGAATGGTGCTTCTTCTGCACAGTATTTCACTTGTTAGATCAGCAGTTTGTGCTTCAGAGCTGTTGTTTTAAATGGATTCAGACACTTTAAGCGTATTTTCCCATGGCTAAAATCCACGGCTGAAAAATCGGTCGCAGATTAGTAGCTAAAAAATAGGTAATTTCTGGCGGCAGTTTTGTAATTTGGTGGAGGTTTTAGAATAGTTTTTCCCATTTTGCCACTTTACTGTAGAAAATTCCTATTTTGCCACTTTACTGTAGAGTGGTAGTGTTATAATTTCTGACACCATCTTGGGGGGGGGGTCAATTAAAGTCATTTGCAGGCAAAAGGCCCAACTGGGCTGCTTTCCCAGGTAATGTAGAGGTGCTAATAGTATTAATGCATGCCACAGACGGTACAATTCCAACTCATCCAATGCTAGTGAATAGTACTGTGTATATATCAATAGAAGCAGCCTTGTCCTAATTCATGTTTTGTAATAAATACTTATGTTCTTATGATCAGGAAACTTGAGTGGGATCTTTTGTCTCAAGTCCCAGAATTTTTGGCCTTAGGAAACCTACCATATTACATATTCTTTGAAAAGATAAATATTTCATATTCATGTTCTGTATGCCTGGGTTGGGTTCTGTAAATTTTGCAGATCATATTATCCTTTCTCAGTGATAGCTACAAGAAGCTTTGGCTCAGATGCCATACAATTTATTGTTGCCTGTAGTTAGCTAGCCTCCTGTCACATGACTAAGAGGAGGATGAAGAGGGGGCTACTAAGACCCTTTAAAGATTTTATTCTGTAAACTACACATGGTTCAGATCCCTGGAGACACACCCAGTGTAGCACTGATGAGCTTTACTCTGTTCTCCCAACATGGATCCCTCACAGGTCTAATTGGTACACAAGTCATTATTTTCTCACTTTTGTTTCTATACTGTTTGCTTGTCTGTATGTTTTTTTTTTGTCATTTCTTGTAACTTGTTAGCACAGTACTTTTTTGTATATTAAATCTAACATTTATTAAGCCATTCCTTTCTGATCTTAATGTACCCACGCTCTCTAAGTGCCACTTTGCTGCGTTACCATTGAAGACCAGTGAGCTAGAAGTTTGCCTATGGTATGCCAGAATATAGTGCGTTCCTTGTGAGCGTCTTTAACTGGGGCGTTCCTTCGGCTGTACTGATTAATGGTGGGAAAGTTTTGTGGGGATGTGTTTGTGGGTTGCCTTACTCTTTGGCAGCCTAATACACTGGGCAGGAGTTCTCCCTTACAGACACATCCAATGTCATAGGTGCAGTGAATGCCAGAGTGCCCATCATGGATGGTCAGGTTGCGTGTGCGCCTGATCGTGACAGGCATATTATGTGTCACTGGATGACGCGCTGCAGAAATTCCATAATACAGAGCCATTAATAGGGTTTTCCAAGATTTTAATACTGATGGCCTATCCTTTGGATAGGCCATCAGTATCTAATTGGGGGTCTGACACCCGAGACCCTGTCAATCAGCTGTTTGAGAAGGCACCGGCAGAATGGAGAAGCAGTGGGTAGGGAAAGTATTGGGATCTGCCGCCGATAATCGTAAAGCGGGGGTACTGATCCTTATTAGTAAGAACCTGGCCCACACGCTGCACACCTCCTCCAACGATGCAGATGGGAGGTGGTGCCATGTTCACTTAACCACTGGGGCTGGGGAGTTGAGTATCTATAATGTGTATGGGCCCAACGGAGATAGTAGACAGTTTTTTACTGCACTTGCTGCAAGGATTGGAAATGATCCCATTAGACAAAAAATAGTGGGAGGAGACTTTAATACCGTGCTGAATGCTGTGGAAGATAGGAAAACTAAACATGGAGTGGTGGGGGTACCCCAGGCTAGAGATAATGTCCTTGCACCCTTCCTAACTGATACGGCACTTGTAGATGTATGGCGCTCTGCTAACCCTGACAGCAGAGAGTTTTCTTTCTATTCTGCCTCTCATGATTCCTGGTCCCGTATTGACTACCTCTTGGTGGATCCATCTTTAGAGGCCAGGGTCAGGGAGATGCGCATACATGACTTGGTACTGTCGGACCATACGCCTATCTCCGTTACTATCATGGATCAGCATCCTAGGGGATCAGATTTTTTGTGGCGTTTTCCCTCTACCCTGTCTACTGATGAAAATTTTCGGGACCTGCTCAGGGGGTGGTTTTTGGAATATAAAACGGACAATGCCGACTATGTGGATAAACCATCTATCTACTGGGAGGCAGCGAAGGCGGTCCTTAGGGGGCGCATTATGGCCTACTCAGCTAATTTAAAGAAAAAGATGGAGGATCAACTATGTGACGCGAGTCATAAACTGAGGAATGCTTATACGGCATACCAAGTTTCCCCTAGTGAACGCTCCAAACAAGAGTGGTACACTGCAAGGCGTAATTTCGAGCTGTGGTATGACCGTAAGGCATCCCTGTCTATGTCCAGGGCATCGGCCAGATATTTTCGATATGGGAACAAGTCGGGACGCATGTTAGCCAACCTGGTTCATAACTCAAAAAGACAGCAACATATTGTGGGTCTTCGTGACCCCCAGGGGGTTACCCACATGGTACCTGATAAAGTTGTAGATATTTTGCGGGATTTCTATGCCACTTTATATCGGGATCCGGGACCAGGGGACTCGATGACAGACTTTTTTCTTAAATGTGTCTCACTGCCTTCCCCCTCTCAGGAACAACTGGATGACTTAAATGCCCCGATATCGGAGCCGGAATTGTTAGGTGCCATTAAAGCGCTTCATCTACATAAAGCACCTGGGCCTGACGGCTTTACGGGTGAATTTTATAAAATCCTTAAAGATGAGATCAAAACCCCATTGTTGAGGGTCTTTAATGGCATTCTTACTGGTAGTCCATTGTCTGCGGCGGATAGTATGGCCCATATTAAACTCATCCCCAAGCCGGGCAAGGATACTTTGCAGCCGGCTTCTTACCGCCCAATTTCACTGATAAATGTTGACATTAAACTCTTGTCAAAAATAATAGCTGACAGATTGGCTGTTCTTATGCCGAGTCTAGTGTCTCCATCACAATCAGGTTTCATAAAAAATAGATCTGCGGTATCTAATCTCCGTAAAGTCCTGACAGTATTAGATGTTGTGGCTAGAGGTCCCAATGGAATGTCAGCCCCTAGTTTAGTTACTATTAGAGATGAGCGAGTAGTGTTCGATCGAGCCGGTATTCGATCGAATACTACGCTATTCGGCATACTAGATTTCGATCGAGTATAACGGCGATGGCACACTTAGAATTCGTTTCCCCTCCCACCTTCCCTGGCGCTCTTTTTCCACCAATCACCATGCAGGCCCGCGGAGCACGCTGGCAGCGCGAAAACGGCGTCTACATGGATTGGCTGGAAAAACCACGTGACCTCGAATATTAAAAACTCAGGTCTTCCTGCTCGTTCGCATATGCTGCGTGAACTTAGTCAGGGACAGAGGCTGGAGAAGGGAGAGATAGGTTTTAGCTGTTGGACAGGCAGGAGCGTGATTAAAAGCCCTTATCAGGGCTACTATAGTGCAGTACAGTGATAGCTTTACTACTATATACACTCTGCAGAGAACGGCTGCTGTATTCAGGGATAGCTGCTGGAGTAGGGACAGAGAGAGGCATTAGTGGTGTATTAGGTGCTCTGCTACATACCAAACTATATTTGGCACTACTGTTCTGCGTTCTTTTTGGCTGCAAAACCCTGCTATATACCTAGTGTGTATATGCACCATGTGATCTTCTGGCAGTATACGGCTGTGTACATTTTTTTTTTTAAAAATACAGTTTCTTTGGCTCTAGTGTTCTGGGTTCTGTGTGCCTGCAATACCCTTTTTGTATACCAGGTGTAAATACCCACCATCTGACCTGTTAGTACACGGCTGTGTACTCAGACATATTTAAAAAAAAGTCCTGTTATTTGGCACCTGTATTGTGCGTTCTGCGTGCCTGCAAAACTCTTTCAAATACGTGCTGTTAATACCCACCGTCTGACCTGTTAGTACACGGCTGTGTAAACAGACATTTTTTAAAAAAAGGCCTTTTATTTGGCACTTGTATTGTGCATTCTGCGTGCCTGCAAAACTCTTTTATATACGTGCTGTTAATACCCACCGTCTGACCTGTTAGTACACGGCTGTGTAATCAGACATATTTAAAAAAAAGTCCTTTTATTTGGCACCTGTACTATGCGTTCTGCGTGCCTGCAAAACTCTTTTATATACGTGCTGTTAATACCCACCGTCTGACCTGTTAGTACACGGCTGTGTAATCAGACATATTTAAAAAAAAGTCCTTTTATTTGGCACCTGTACTGTGCGTTCTGCGTGCCTGAAAAACTCTTTTATATACGTGTTGTTAATACACACCGTCTGACCTGTTAGTACACGGCTGTGTACCTAGAATATTTAAAAAAAGGCTTTTATTTGGCACCTGTATTATGCGTTCTGCGTGCCTGCAAAACTCTTGTATATACGTGGTGTTAATACACACCGTCT
>ONZH01009222.1:0-32732 GCA_900303285.1 Rhinella marina | reverse complement strand
TCCTTATTATTGCAGGTACAGTGATTATTGCTGCAGTCATGTTATTGTTCTTATTCTCATATTGTATTGCTCAGTACATGTTAATGCAGTCACTGATGTAAGTAATGACTGAGTATTTGTTGTAATGTACCACTATTATGTGGTTTTAAAGGAGACTTATTGCAGTGCACCTCAGATACCAAGGAGAAGGGAGGTCCTAATCTCCATGTCTGATGCATGTTCCTTATTATTGCAGATGAATGTTAAATAAAGAATATAAACCCCCCCCCCCCCCAACCACACCAGTGTCAACTCATTAGGTGTGCAACGTATATATGACTTTTGATTGCTCCGGGGCTGTGGAGTCGGAGTCCATTTGGTGGAGTCGGAGTCGGTATAAAATGGACCGACACCGACTCCAAAAATATATAATAAATTGGTACATTTAGTTCAATGCAGTATGTGCTGAATATATTTTCATACGAATTTGGGAAAATGATGAAATGTCCTATAAATCTCTGTTCTATTCCTGATCTAAGGATCTAGGCTTTTAGTTGAGATGACTGTGTGCTGCCCTTTATGTAGATGCTCAGAAGTGAAGCTACTCTGCTACAGATCAGCGGAAAAAGGCACTGGAATGGCTGTACTCATCTCAGATCTACTAGAGAAAACAGGACTAAAGAGGTTTTCTCACTAGTTACAAAGATTAGCTTTCAACATAAAGGGACAGTTAAAAGAAGACATTTTCTAAATACAGTGGTCAGTAGATTTTATTTTAGTCATGAACTATAGGACCAGGGCTGGCCAACCTGTGGCTCTCCAGCTGTTGCAAAACTATAACTCCCAGCATGCCCACAGCTATCAGCCTACAGCAGGGCATGGTGGGAGTTGTAGTTTTACAACAGCTGGAGAGCCCCAGGTTGGCCAGCCCTGCTATAGACAGTTCAGCAGGTCTCTCACTGTACACAGGTTTCTATGGTAACCTGCAGACCAGAAAGACTGTTATCTGATTGGCTGAGAGCAGTGAAGAATGAGAGGACTGAGCTCTGAGTGATTACCTGCAGTAAGCAAAAGGTACAAGTGTTGTGAGGACTGAGAAGCAAGGCTCTGCCTGTAATTGTGTTAGAGATCACAATCTCCTGCTCTGTCAGAGTAAGTTAATATATGCTAATAACTGCTGCAGACCCGCCCACAGCCTGAGGAGACAGAATGAGTGCAAACTGCCTGTCAGCCAGTGAATCAATGTGCTGAGAAAACCCCTTTAAGACAAGTACTTCTTAGTATATCTAAACTTTCAATAAACTGTGCATAAATCACTTGTCCAGTGCATGTTCTCTCTGTATGCTTTACGTTTTCGTTTGCTTTTCCTCTGATGAAAAACACCTCGGGCCTTATGTATGAAAACTGTTTAGGTGTAGAAGTTTCTTTGTAGCCCATAGAAACCAATCAGAGCTCTCCTTTCATTTCATATAGTGCTTTGGAGAAATGAAAGGGGAGCTCTGACTGGTTGCTATGGGCAACAAAGAAAGTCTTAGACCTAGATAGTTTTAATACATCAGGCCCTTAGTGAGCTGTACCCAGAGAAAAGCCTGATACTGAAAGTTCAGAGTAAAGATATCTAGTAAAACATATATTACAAACTTTTTTTGTCATGACATATATGTACTATTGATCTATGCAAAGTTTGTTTAAAGTTATCATTTAAACATGCGCCATGTATGAGGGAGTCGGATTGGGAGTCGGAGTTAGGGGAAATTGAGGAGTTGGAGTCGGGGCTTTGGCTTACCAACTCCACAGCCCTGGTTTGCTCTATATTACACTTTTTGTGAGGCAAGGTAGCAAAAAAATGGCTGTTCTCGCACAGTTTTTATTTTTTGTTTTTTACTGTGTTCATCTGACAGTTTAGATCATGTGCTATTTTTATAGAGCAGGTTGTTATGGAGGCGACAATATCAAATATGTCTACTTTTATTTTTCTTTTGTTTCAGTTTTACATACTAATGCATTTTTTAAATAAATCTGGTTTTTGTGTCTCCTTTTTCTAAAAGGCATATTAGTTTTATGTTTTCGGGTGATCATCTTCTGAAGGGTCTCATTTTTTGCAGCATAAGGTGATGGTTTGATTGGTACTATTTTGGGGTACATACAACTTTTTGATCATTTGGTATTATACCTTTTGTGATTTATGGCGACAAAAAATTTTTGGCAGTTTTTTTTTTTTACGGTTTTCACCTGACAGTGAAAATAATGTGATATTTTTATAGAGCAGGCTGTTACGGACGTGGCAATACCGAATTTGTCTATTTTTTCATATTTATTTTGGCTTTACACAATAAAAACATTTTTGAAACAAAAACCAATCAATCATGTTTTTAAGTCTCTATTTTCTGAAAGCCATATCTTTTTTATTACTTGAGCGATTGTCTTAGGTAGGGTCTCATTTTTTTGTGGGATAAGATGACGGTTTGATTGGTACTATTTTTGGGTAGATATGACTTTTTGATCGCTTGGTATTACACTTTTGGAGATGAAAGGTGACAAAAAATGGCTTTTTTTTAGCACAGTTTTTATTTATTTATTTTTACGTTGTTGACCAGACGGGGTGGATCATGTGATATTTTTATAGAGAAGGTTTTAACGCATGCGACGATACCTAATATGTCTGTTTTTATATTTTGTTCTATTTTTTACAGTATTATATGTCGCTTGTTATGGGAAAGGGGGCTTTTTTTTAATTGAAACTTTATTTTTTTTTTTATTGTTAAAAACACTTATTTTACTTTTTACTTATGCCATACTATGGGACTTTAACATTACAGGGTCTGATCCCTGTTTCAATGCAGCACAATACATCTGTATTGTACTGCATTGTCTATCAAGGGTATTACATACTGTAATACACTGATAGTTTGCCTATGAGACCCAGCCTGGGGCTGGCCTCATAGGCCTCCGTAGCTGCCTATGAGGGTGAATTTCTCTCTGCAACGACAAACAAAAATTTTAGATAAAATAGACTAATTATAGACTACAACTGTTCGAATCGTCTTGCTAAGTCACGCCCCCAACTCTGTCAGACCACGCCCCCTCCCACTCTGCAGCCATTCTGCAACGACACACAGAAACATTAAATGAAATAGATTAAATCACCTATGCGAAGCGCTTTGCTAAGCCACACCCCCAACTCTGTCAGGTCATGCCCCCTCCCACTCCGCAGTCAACAGGGATTGAAAGAATGAAGGGAAAAATAAACTTCTGTCAGCTGCAGGGGTGGGAGGGTGAATTTCTCTCTGCAATGACGCACAAAATTTTAGATGAAATAGACTAATTTCAGACTACAACCGTTCGAAGCATCTTGATAATCCACACCCCCAACTCTGCCAGGCCACGCCCCCACCCACTTTGCAGGCAACCGGGATTGAAAAAAATCAGCTGCAGGGGTGGGAGGGTGAATTTCTCTCTGCAACGACACACAAAAATCGTAGATGAAATTGACTAATTTTAGACTACGACCATTCAGTACTAATAAAAGATGTTTTTTTCCACTGCTACCCATTGCAGGTCCCCATAAATTACCATGTCATCGACCTGTAATTCATGCCACTCTGACCCCCGCCCCAGATCTCGCGAAACCACGCTCCGACTCTGTCAGGCCACGCCCCTTCCTACTCCGCAGCCAACGGGGATTGAAAAAATGAAGGTAAAAATCAACTTCTGTCAGCTGCAGGGGTGGGAGGGAAGTTGGATTTCTTTCTGCAACAACATACAGAAACATTAAATGAAATAGATTAAATATATACGTGCAAAGCAATGTTTTCTTCCACTGTTACCCATGGCGTGTCCTCATAAATTACCATGGCATCGACCTGTAATTCTGGCCACCATCAAAAGAAGGACTTAAAACCCTGCCCCAGGTCTTGCAACGTCACGCCCCCGACTCAGTCAGGCCATGACCCCTCCCACTCCGCAGCCAATGGAGATTGAACAATTGAAGGTAAAAATCAACATCTGTCAGCTGCAGGGATGGGAGGGAGGATGACTTTCTCTCTGCAACGACACACATAAACATTAAATGAAATAGATTAAATATACCCGCGCAAAGCAATGTTTTCTTCCACTGCTACCCATTGTGTTTCCTCAAATTACCATGGCATTAACCTATAATTCAGGCCCCCCCCCCCGTGTCCCATTAAACCACGCCCCCTCCCACTCCGCAGCCAATAGGGATTGAAAAAATGAAGGTAAAAATCAATTTCTGTCAGCTGCACTGACTTTCTCTCTGCAACGACACACAGAAACATTAAATAAATAGATGAAATATACCCAGGCGAAGCCGGGTCTTTCTGCTAGTATATTATATATATTATAATTAAATATAATATATATATATATATACACACACACACATACACATATACATATATATATATATATATATATATATATATATATACATACAGTGCTTTGCGAAAGTATTCGGCCCCCTGGAACTTTTCAACCTTTTGCCACATTTCAGGCTTCAAACAAAAAAGATATAACATTTTAAATTTTTGGTGAAGAATCAACAACAAGTGGGTCACAATTGTGAAGTGGAACGAAATTTATTGGATCATTTAAACTTTTTTTGTAATAATAAAACTGAAAAGTGGGGAGTGCAAAATTATTCATCCCCCTTGCATTAATTCTTTGTTGCGCCACCTTTTGCTGCGATTACAGCTGCAAGTCACTTGGGGTCTGTCTCTATCAGTTTTGCACATCTAGAGACTGAAATTCTTGCCCATTCTTCCTTGCAAAACAGCTCAAGCTCTTTGAGGTTGGATGGAGAGCGTTTGTGAACAGCAGTTTTCAGCTCTTTCCACATATTCTCAATTGGATTCAGGTCTGGACTTTGACTTGGCCATTCTAAGACCTGGATACGTTTATTTTTGAACCATTCCATTGCAGATTTTGCTTTATGTTTGGGATCATTGTCTTGTTGGAAGATAAATCTCCGTCCTAGTCTCAGGTCTTTTGCAGACTCCAAGACATTTTCATCCAGAATGGTCTTGTAGTTGGCTCCATCCATCCCATCAATTTTAACCATCTTCCCTGTCTCTGCTGATGAAAAGCAGGCCCAAACCATGATGCTGCCACCACCATGTTTGACAGTGGGGATGGTGTGTTCAGGGTGATGAGCTGTGTTGCTTTTACACCAAACATATCGTTTTGCTTTGTTTCCAAAAAGTTCAATTTTGGTTTCATCTGACCAGAGCACCTTCTTCCACATGTTTGGTGTGTCTCCCAGGTGGCTTGTGGCAAACTGTATACGAGACTTTTTATGGATATCTTTGAGAAATGGCTTTCTTCTTGCCACTCTTCCATAAAGGCCAGATTTCTGTAGTGTTTGACTGATTGTTGTCCTATGGACAGACTCTCCCACCTCAGCTGTAGATCTCTGCAGTTCATCCAGAGTGATCATGGGCCTCTTGGCTGCATCTCTGATCAGTCTTCTCCTTGTTTAAGATGAAAGTTTAGAGGGACGGCCAGTTCTTGGTAGATTTGCAGTGGTCTGATACTCCTTCCATTTCAATATGATCGCTTGCACAGTGCTCCTTGGGATGTTTAAAGCTTGGGAAATCTTTTGGTATCCAAATCCGGCTTTAAACGTCTCCACAACAGTATCACGGACCTGCCTGGTGTGTTCCTTGGTCTTCATGATGCTCTCTGTGCTTTAAACAGAACCCCAAGACCATCACAGAGCAGGTGCATTTATACGGAGACTTGATTACACACAGGTGGATTCTATTTATCTTCATCAGTCATTTAGGACAACATTAGATCATTCAGAGATCCTCAATGAACTTCTGGAGTGAGTTTTCTGAACTGAAAGTAAATGGGCCGAATAATTTTGCACGCCCAACTTTTCAGTTTTATTATTACAAAAAAAGTTTAAATGATCCAATAAATTTCGTTCCACTTCAAAATTGTGACCCACTTGTTGTTGATTCTTCACCAAAAATTTAAAATGTTATATCTTTTTGTTTGAAGCCTGAAATGTGGCAAAAGCTTGAAAAATTCCAGGAGCCGAATACTTTCGCAAGGCACTGTATACACATAAAAACCATAACAACCTAGCCAGTTCACTGCTGTAGGTCTGCTTTAAAGGGGCAGAGCGCTGTGGATGACACTGTTAAAGAAGAATTCCGGTTACCATAAATATAACTTATGTTTTAGACTAACTCATTAATCATTACTTCATATAATGTAAATTTTACATATTTACCGTTCAGTAGTAATAAAAGATGTCTTCTTCCACTGCTACCCACTGTGTTTTCTCCTAAAATACTATGGCATCGACCTATAATTCAGGACACCCTCAAAAGAAGGACTTAAAGAGGACCTTTCATGGTTTTACATTATAGTAGGTAAATACCTTTACTTGCAGGGCATCCCCCGCTGATGCTGCCACCCGCCCAGGTTTTTCAAAATAGCGCTCCTGCGCCCCGCTCTGCCCCCTTGTATTTTTCGCACTCAGTACGCTAATACTGAGCATCGGTACAGGGAGGAGGAGACGCCCGGGTTTCTCAATGGGCGTCTCCTTCTCCCTGGCTGTGCCGCGATCCAATCACATCGGAGAACGTCACAGCCAAGAAGTTTTTTCTCCCTGGCTGTGACGCTCTCCGATGTGATTGGATCGTGGCACAGCCAGGGAGAAGGAGACGCCCATTGAGAAACCCGAGCATCTCCTCCTCCCTGTACCGATGCTCAGTATTAGCATACTGAGCGTGAAAAATACAGGGGGGCAGAGTGGGGCACAGGAGCGCTATTTTGAAAATCCTGGGCGGGTGGCAGCATCAACGGGGGGTGCCCTGCAAGTAAAGGTATTTACCTCATCCCAATGCGCAGGTGCACGTTGCTATGGCTGATTGCAATGAAAAGGAAAATACATAAAATGCAACGGCACACTGCTAACCAGATAAAGCACAAAATGCCATAGAGATATGAAGTATTCTAGAGCTAATGCTATGCTTGTTTGGTAAATTAGAGATTCTTGGCAAATATATCTTGTACAAAATTATCTAGGCCCGTTCACCAAATCGTCCAGGTGATCTCTGTAGAACGGGACTTAACGCTATTTCCTACCTGTTATGTGCCAACCTTGGCTTCCATATAATCAGGGGGCGTTTGGTTCCACATGCATGCTGTCAGTCAGCACATCCCAATGCGCAGGTGCACTGAAAACCCCTCTTTTTTTCTTTATAAGTTGTACTGGAGGTGTGGCTACTCCATTTGGTCATGCACTCCTGACTATCCCCGCCTGCTCCATAGGCTGATTTTAACTAGTGTAACTATAAAGCCGAGTGGACTCGGCATGCATGCTTGGTACCTGCATCCCTGTATTAGTGGAGGCCTTTGAAGCACTACAAATGGCAAAAGGCAGAAGGGACCCAGCATGCATGTGGAACCAAACGCCCCTGATTATATGGAAGCCAAGATTTGGCACATAACAGGTAGGAAATAGCGTTAGGTTCCCGTTCTACAGAGATCTCCTGGACGATTTGGTGAACGGGCCCAGATAATTTTGTACAAAATATATTTGCCAAGAATCTCTAATTTACCAAACAAGCATAGCATTAGCTCTAGAATACTTCATATCTCTATGGCATTTTGTGCTTTATCTGGTTAGCAGTTGCCGTTGCATTTTATGTATTTTCCTTTTCAAAGGTATTTACCTACTATAATGTAAAACCATGAAAGGTCTTCTTTAAAAGCCCCATCCCCAGGTCCCACTAAGTCACGCCCCCGACTCAGTGAGGCCACACCCCTTACACTCCGCATCTGACCGGGATTGAAAAAATGAAGGTAAAAATCAACTTCTGATAGCTGCAGGGGAGAGAGGAGGGTGACTTTCTCCCTGCAGCTCATGCTCAAATTGCACAGTGCTGCTGTCTGAGAGTAAGCTGTTCAAAAGGACATCCCTGTGTCCTTCCAGGCCCTGCGCATGACAGAGGACAGGGAGTCTGAAAGCCAGACTGTCCAGCCTCCCCCCAACGTGAAGCCGTGCCACCGGTCCCCATGAAGCCACACCCCTAAACACGAGGCCATGCCCCCTGGTTCCATGAAGACACAGAGGAGAAGCTGTCTGAGCGTGAGCTACTGAAAGGGTAGACATCCCTGTGTCTGTCCAGGTCCTGCGCCGGACGGTGGACAGGGAGTCTGAAAGCCAGACTGTCTGGCCTAAAACCGGACCTCTGGCCACCCTAGGAGCAGGCTGATGTTAGGGTGGCCAGATGTCCGGCTTTAGGCTGGACAGTCCAGTTTTCTGGCTACCTGTTCTCCGTCCGGCGCAGTGCCTGGACGGATGCAGGGATGTCCACCACTTCAGTAGCTCACGCTCAGACAGCTTCTCCTCCGTGTCTTTACGGAGCCAGGGGGCGTGGCCTTATGTTTAGTGGTGTGGCTTCATGGGGACAAGGGGTGCTGCTTCACGTTTGGGGGAATGGCCGGTGAGGTCCAGCTTTCTGGGGTGAAGACAGCGTCCACTCTAGCTGCTGTGGAGGTCACTGTTGAAGGGGCGGGCACTGTAGAGGTCACTCTCAATATCTTTTAACGACACACACACAAACATTAAATTAAATAGATTAAATATACCTGGGCGAAGGGTCCTTCTGCTAGTATATATAAAATAGACAGATCCTATCCTTATCCGTGATACGGACAAGAATAGGACATGTTCTTTTTTTTTGCGGTGCGAAGGCATGGACCAAAATGCCACAGATGCGCTCTGTAGTGCTTCTGTGGGCTTCTGCTCGGAACCAGTCCTGTTTCCAGTCCGCAAAAAGAGCACGGCCTGCACAGACAATCTCTTGATTACTTCTATAAGGCCAAATATACATGTGAGTTCAGTGTAAGGAACTTGGTGCATGTGGTAGTGTAATCCAGTAGACTCCAGGTCTCACAGGGACACGTAGCCTTATAAATCATTCTGAGGGCCCATTCATATGGCCGATTGAACGGGTCCGCACCCGTTCCGCAATTTTGCTTTACAGGTGTGGATCCATTCATTTCAATGAGGCCGCAAAAGATGTGGACAGCACACCCTGTGCTGTTCGCATCTGTAGTTCCGTTCTGCGGCCCCGCAAAAAAAGACAGAGCATGTCCTATTCTTGTCCACAATTGCGGACAAGAATAGGCATTTTCTATGGTAGTGCCGGCCATGTGAGGTCCCCAAATTGTGGAACGCACACGGGCCGGCATCTGTGTTTTGCGGATCCGCAAAAAACTACCGACGTCTGAATGAGCCCTAATGGTGTGCATTCCTGTCAGAGGAGCGGAGGTCAGAATTGGATCTCACACTAACACACTGTAAGTTTAGCGCATTTAACTTGCTTTTGTGTAAAAAAATAAATAAATAAATTGCAAGAACAAACAAACCTTGCCATCCATGGTTTTTGACACATTTTTTCCGTCATACAAAAAGTCACAGTGTAGCCCAGGCCTAAGGCAAGGGCTACAAGGTGACACTGGTCACACAACACTTGTCGCGGCCAGGAGCACTGAGTAGCGGTGATCCCATAGAAATGAATGGAATCACTGCGGCAGTGGCAAGAAATCCAGCAGTGTTAACTTAGGCCTGGGCTACACTGTGACTTTTTGTAGTGCGACTAATTGATATTAACTATTGAATGACAGCTGCAGTCCACAAGAATGCATTTATTTGGACTACAGCTATAAGTTAAAATCAATCAGTTGCGCTTCAAAAAGTCGCAGTGTAATTATAGTCTATGTCAGTGGCGGCGAACCTATGGCAGGGTGCCAGAGGCGGCACTCAGAGCCCTCTCTGTGTGGGCACCCGCACCCTGGAAAAAGTCATAGTCTGGTCTATGGTGTCGTATTGCGACATACTGCGACACGACAGTCACGCAAACATCCATCTTGGATGGATTTTTTTAGTATCTAATCCTATGTCACATGATAGGATTAGATACACAGCTCAGCAGTCAGTATCACACATAATAGGATTAGATACACAGCAGACAGTATCACAAATGATAGGAGTAGATACACAAGCTCAGCAGACAGTATCACATATAAGATTAGATACACAGCTTAGCAGACAGTATCACATATAAGATTAGATACAGTGGCTCAGATTAGAATACACAAGAGTGGCAGCACAGATGAACAATTAGGCTTAGATACACCAAAACTATTGTTAATGTGCTAATGTATCTGATCCCATCATGTTTGAGACTAATAATGTGTAATGCTGTGCTACTAAACCAGTGTATCTAAGCCTGTCTAGGGGAAAACTGTAGCAGATAAATTGCCTTTGCAGCATAGCATTATACAGTATAGGCTTAGATACATGGAATAAATCGCCTGCCTCTAATACACAAGACTATCAGCACAATATGGCTACTTATACAGCATATGATAAGGCCACTTATCCTGTATATGTAAGCCCCTCTGAGTTATCATGTGGTTATATACAGGGGAGCAGGAATTATAATGTGGTTATATACAGGGGCGGCTGTGATCAGTGACACTGACAGGAGGCTCTGACTGCTGTGCCACAGAACAAACAGGGCAGGCATGTAGGGGCAGGGCTTGTATGCACACAACACGCTGAGCTGCCAGTCACAAGATGGCCGCTCCCAGGAGCTGTTTTCTCTCATAACATAATGACTGAATTTACTGTTATGCTTCCAAAGGTATCTTCTTGTGTGTTTAATTATTTGTATCTCCTCCCTACTGTAATGTAACTTAGTATACTCCGTGGTGACAGGGTCTCTTTAAGAAAGTTTATAAATTCAGTTTTGAGTAATTTGTGGGGTGTTGTTTTTAAAATTGTGCAATTTATGGGTGTTTTCTATTACTTCAGAACTAAATTAGCCCTTAGTCAGTTTTGGAAATTTTCTTAAAAACTTCAAAAACTATTTTTTAAATTATAGGTTAT
This sequence comes from Rhinella marina, assembly GCA_900303285.1. NCBI lineage: Eukaryota > Metazoa > Chordata > Amphibia > Anura > Bufonidae > Rhinella > Rhinella marina. The sequence goes on along the minus strand of ONZH01009222.1, from coordinate 21,817 downwards.
TTAACATCCTAAGAAATAAAATGACATTTACATAATGATGCAAAAGTAAAGTAGACATATAGTGAGGTATCACAGTCTTAAAAGCAGAGAAATTCAAATTGCTAATGTTTCTGTAAATTCTATTTTTTGTTTTAAATAAAGGTAAAACATATCATCTGAAATGTACTACTAACTTGAAGTATGATGTGTAATGAAAATAAATCTAAAAGTAAAATGTTACGGGCAATGGTTGTGGACCCACTGTGTCAACTAATCAGTTTGACTTTGGGCTATTCTTGAGAGCATTGTTGAGGCAGTCCCCTTTATAAACCTATACAGGGATCTGATCTGTGATGGAGGGGGGCCAACACCTCTTGGAATAGTCTCAATGTAGTTAGGAAGCCGACCCAAGGCGGTCAGAGATCAGGCAATACTTGTAGTCAGGAAACAGCCAGGGGGTCAGGGCAAACAGAGTTCGTGCAAATCTGTGAAACAATCTAAAAGTCAAGGCAGGTGGCACAGGATCAGTATGATGAACAGAGAGCCAGGATCCAGGAATTTGGTAGTTGGGACAATGGCAGACAACAAGCTCTAGCAGGCTAGAGAAAACTACCAAGAACTGTGAAGATCAATTACTCATGCAAAAAAGTGAGGTCATCAGAACAGCTACATAGGGAGTTTATAGCTCTTTAGTCAAGCACCTAAGCACAGGATCAAACTTTTCAGGCAAACGTCACTCCAATACACAAAGAGTCCTTGCAGCGAGGCTATGGACTGCAGTGTGAGGCACTGTCAAGCAAAACCTAGGTGAGTGATGTGATGCCCATTTCTGCTCCGGATAGCGTGATGGTGGCGGGCATAGTGCACCACCATGACATTAAAGTGTAACTGTAATTTTTATTTGTGTAATGTACAGGGGCAGTGATGCCGACGATTTTTGTAATATGCTTTTATTACTGATATGTTTTACAAAACACAATGTTGTGCAAGTCTGCACTGTTATGTAAACAGAAGACAGAGGAGCGTTGCTAAGGCTCAAAATGGGCCACTTTAGAGCTTTTTTTAGAATAGAAATGTACCATTTCAGTAATTACAGTATATTACAAAAATGGTCAGTATCGCTGCCCCTACATATTGCGGAAAAAAAAAAGAATGACAGTTACCCTTTAAGCATTTCAAATTTGCTACCACATAAAATGACATGTTAGATTTGGAAGACTGTGTCATGAAGGTCAAAAAATGGCTCTGTCTGGAAGGGGTTAAATTGGTAGTTTTATTTTATTTATTTTAAGTTTAAACCATTCCCTAAAATATTACCTGTTTTAACTGTGAAAAAGTTGAAACAATGTAATTATACAGTAGCAAGAAAATATACTAGCAATTTTTTTTGTAGCACGACTACTGTGTAACTTACTTTTTGTGTGTGTCCATTCAGCACGTTGGTTGCAGATGAGGTACTGCTCTCTTCTGTAGTATTAAAAAGACAGAAAAAAATGTGAAAATCTAAATCCAATCTTAAACTGAAAGACATTGCAAGAGAATGAAAATAAAACAATGCAAATTGTAACAATATTTCCAGAACCAAAGTAAGAGGTAAGCATGTAGGTTGCCCAAATACGAAAGAGCAAAAAACTAAAAGCAGAGCAAAAAAAGGCCATAAACTCAACATTTTTGAGTAGCCCATTATGTATGGTCCCTGGGCGAGTGCACCACCAGTGGTATTTAAAGGGAGTCCGTTACATCATTTTCACTAATATAACAGCACTGCCACTTTATGAAAGCATTTCAAACGTACTTGTCTGTAATTTGGTTATTTATTCAATGTCCAGAAAAAGCTGAAAAACAGCTCCCAAATGCCAAGTTAGGGTTCTTTCATACGAGCGGTTGCCCTATGTGGAATCATCTGTGTGAAAGAGTATTAAGCTCCGTTCCGGACAGCAGAGACACGGATTTAACATAATCTTCACCTTCTTGCGCTGCTCTTCGGGTCCCCGCCACATGCGCACTAGAATCCCCTGCGCCTCTGCCCACAGTGGGCAGAGCAGTGCGCATGCGCTGGGGACCCGAGAGCGGCGCAAGAAGGAGAAGATTATGCTAAAGCGGGGCGGGCCGGCGGATGGAAAGGGAGGGGTTTACTTTTCAAATCGCCCGGGGGCTTGGGCTCCTTGCTGTATAAACAAGCTTACGGGCACTTGCGGGGGGTCATTTACATATGGAATAAAAGTGCTTTTTGGATGAATACACCGTGGGACATCCTTAACAAAGGTATTGTTTTAATGTGGATAAGGTGGTCTATAGCCTGATCTGAGCAGTCTATGACGCTCAGATCAGGTGAAAGACTCCCTTTAACATGATTGATAATGCTCTGTGCCTCTCTGTGATCTTTTTACTACAAAATCAGTGACAACTTTATCTCATTGTGATTATATAGTAAAAAGATCTCAGAGGGGCACAGAGCATTATCAGTCATGTTAATGCTCCGTGCCTCTGCTGTCCTGAACAGGACTTGGCTCTCTGTCATGCAGCGGATTCCACGGATGGCATCCGCTAGTGTGAAAGAGCCCTTAGACAGACCTTGCTGTTCAAAGTGCCAAGCCTGCCGCTCTACTCCTCCCCAAATCCTCTCCCCTGATGTCACGGTGAAGCATCTCAAAATGAAGCTAAATGTAGCTTTCACCTCTGCTGACAAGCAGGCAATTATCAGGAATGGATACTTCATAGCCAATAATTGCCTACACTTTCAGCCAGTGTAAAAGGGCCTTTGTTAGTCAAGGCTAAGAATAAAGGTCGGCAAAGCTCGTGTGATGCCCCCCTTTAGAAGGTCTTCCCAGTGGAGATCTGTTGAAGGCCAACTAAAACCAGAATCAACACAAAAAAAAGAAATCTCCTTATGTGTCTTTTTTATTTGCTCATTTCATTAGATATCACAATTAAAGACCATAAAAATGCAATAGAAAAGCACTGCATTGTTTTCTCAGGTTGCAGCCATGACTTTTCCCCCTCCTTCTCCCTCTTCTGATGCTAGTGCACATGCTTCAGCTTCAAAAGCAACAAATTAAAGTGTACTGAGCTGCTTCAGTTATCCATAACACAACAGACCTGTGGGGAAACAAGGAATTTCCGTGCTGCTGCAGGACACTCCAAGTTGCAATCCACATACAGGCTATAAGGATCAGTAAAGTACACTATCACCTGCCGTTACTTGTATTGTGAGATATTGCCAGCATCACGTTATAATAAGGAAAGCTTCCTTTATAGGTTTATCAATGCTAGTACGGCCACTAATCGTATGGTGCTATAAGAAAGATATTTGCACATTGCACTTTTTGCACTGATGACCATGTTTTTTCTGTCCTATAAAAAGGGGGAAAAACGTTAATGCGTCTTATGGAATGACTACATGGCAAAGAAATAAAAAATGTTCGGCACATTGTTTGTGGCCGGTACATTACAGACTGTGCTGCATAGGAACAGCAGCCTACGATGTACCCCACGTTACCTGAAGAGGGAGAGCCCGGCAGGTGCTGGGGGCAGGGAACGGCCAGCCGCGGCGGGTGGTGATTGACAGGGACAGATTCACTCTTAGCAGGGAGACCATGGGCAGCTGCGATGGTGCAGGCAGACGATGGTGGAGAAGGCTTTCGTGTCACACATGCCTGCTCCACCTCTAAGTCTTCATACGTCTGCTCCTGTGTATGTGCCCTAGTAGCTGTGTTATGCTGTGCCACGAAATTTCTCCAAAAGGCACCCCTAATAAAGAGACACCTTATTAAATTGTCAATGTGTCACTGGATACCCTCCCCCCCAATAAGTGTGTCAGCAGCAGATGACCTTGTAACAGTGTGTGTAGCAGCAGATTACCCCCATAACATTGTGTCAGCGGCAGATTAGCCCATAATAGTATGTCAGCAGCAGATACCCCATAACATTGTGTCGCAGCAGATCCCCCATAACACTGTGTCAACAGCAGATCCCCCATAACATTGCGTCAGCGGCAGATCCCCCCCATAACATTGTGTCAGCAGCAGATCCCCCCCCATAACATTGTGTCAGCAGCAGATCCCCCCCATAACAGTGCATCATCCACTGATGTTCTCAGCTACATGTGCCCCCATAATTATGACGGACACAGTGCTGGCAGTTTTCCCATTACAGTATTTTGTTGCAGAAAACCACTGTAGTCTCCTGCTGCATACTGTACATTTGTGAACAATGTCAAAGCAGAAAAGGCTTTCTTATAAAATTCCTTTTAAACTGAAGGTGACAAAATATGCCAAAGAGTATGGAAACAGGGCAGCTGAGAGGCATTTTGGGCTGCCTCCAAATTAAAGAATTATTTGTGAATGGAGGAAACAAAAGGATCGGTTCAAAGCGGATAAATGTAAACACACATTTCGTGCGTCTGTTGCAAAGTGGCCAGAGCTAGTCATGGACATGAAAGAGTGGATCACACGTCACAGGAACAACAGCTTTTCAGTATCTACAAATATGAACATATATGAAGCCGAAAGTAATGCTGTAGAGAAAGGAATTAAGGGCTTCACTGGATCGGCATCATGCATAAATTTGTGCTGTATGCAAGAAAGTAAACTGGCTATGAAATAGGCCAGATTGGGAATATGGATGAAGTCCCGTTAACCTTTGATGTTCCATCGAACAGGACTGTTGATGTGAGATATGCAAAAACCATAATGGTGAAAAGCTCAGGACACGAGAAAACCCATTACACGGTTGTGTTGTCCTGCTGAGCAGATGGCACCAAGCTGCCACCAATGCTGATCTTCAAGAGGAAGAACATGCCAAAAGAGACAATTCCAAGAGGCGTTATTGTTCATGTTCCTAACAAAGGGTAGATGGACAAAAATAGCATGAAAATATGGATTGAAAAGAAGACGAAACCAGCCCTATTAGTTCTTGACCAGTTTAGGGCACATATCAGAAAAACCACAAAAATGACTTTTATGGAAGTGAACACTCATCTAGCGGTAATTCCTCGGGGGGTTACCAGCCAGTTACAATCTCTGGATGTTTCCATTAATAAGCCATTTAAAGTGTTCATTCAGGAAGAATCTAACAAATGGATGACTACTGGAAATCATGACCTGACACCCACCGGACGGATGAAAAGGCCCACCATCACTCAACTATGTGAGTGGGTGAAAACATCATGGCAGGCAGTCAACAATGAAATCATCGTAAGATCGTTCAAAAAGTGTGGTATCAGTAATGCCTTGCACGGCACTGAAGACAATATGCTGTACAATAAATCTGAAGGCAGCAACACCAGTGATACTGAGTCACAGAGCATAATTAACTTGGATAGTAGTGATGAGGAGTTTCTGGGGTTCCCTTATGAATAGAGGAGTACTGTACCTGGACATTTGAGTAATGATGATTGTTAATGCTGCTGGTTACTACTGTTAATGTTTACAGTGTTATAAAATATTGTTCTGTTATTTTATTAAAAATGTTAACTTTTGTTCAAAACAATTTTTTCCCTATTTTCACCCTCTAAAAACTGTGGGTCATATTTTTACTCAGACTCTTGCCAGTTTTATTGTTGATTTTTATGGATCCATATGTACAGTATAACATAAGCTGCTGGGCCCGCTGCATTATTGCATATATTTCTGAACTGCAATTTTCACAGTATATTAATTGTATCTAGGATATTGCTACATTATATCACTGTTATACACAGTGTATACTAACATCAAGTGTATCTGTATACTAACATCAGAGTATACGGAACATAGAATTGTAGTGAATACCAGCATACATGTGTTAACCACTTGCCGACCACCCATAGACCAGGATTTATCTATAATTGGATGTATTAGAACATCCACTCAGAGATTGCAGCTGCTGAGTGGGTGGCATGCTGTCAGTGTCAGCAGGGCACCCCATAGAGAAGACAGGGACTATTCCACTGTGTCCCTGCCTTCTAGATCGCTGTATACATAGTGCTGAACGATTGCTGTGTATACAGCTATGTTTTTGGTATCGCCACTAGGGATGAGCTTATCATCTTCGAATGAAACATCTGAAGTTGATTCGCATAATACTTCATTTGAATACTGTACGGAGCCAGCACTCGCGAGACTTCGCATAATAACTTCATAAATCATTAAAAAAAATTTGATTTATTACCGTATTTTTCGCCCCATAAGACGCACTTTTTTCCCCCATAAAATGGGGGGAAAATGCCCCTGCGTCTTATGGGGTGAATGCTAATGAGCTGCTTCCATCATTGAAGCGTTCATTAGCACCGGAGGACCGGGAAGCGGTGAAGACACTGTACTCACCGCTTCCTGGACCTCCGTTCTGCTGTGCTGTGCACAGTGTGAGGGCGCTCTATGACCTCACGCTGTGCGCACCGGGTCACAGCACAGCCGTAGCAAGAAGAAGAGAGAGCGCGGGCGGAGAGGAGCGTCCAGGAGCAGGAGAGGTAAGTGGCTTTTTTTATTTTTACTGAGGCATGCTGGGCTCATAATGGGGGCTAATAAGAGGCATGGAGGCTGAAGTGAGGTATACGGAATCATATGGGGGCTGGAGTGAGGCATGGGGGCTGATATGGGGGCTAAAGTGAGGCATGGGGGCTGATATGGGCGCTAAAGTGAGACTGGATGGGATGAGCTGATGTTTTCATTGGTACCATTATGGGGTACATAAGACTTTTTGATCGCTTGGTATTACACTTTTTGTGAGTCAAGGTGAAAAAAAATAGCTGTTTTGGCATGGTTTTTTAATTTTTTTTTTTACAGCATTCACCAGAGAGGGCAAATCATGTGATATTTTTATAGAGCAGGTTGTTACGGACGCGGCGATACCCAATATGTCTAACATTTTTATTTTTGGAAAGTTTTACACATTAGATGCATTTTTGAACAGAATAAAATCTTTTTTTTGTGTTATTTTCTGAGAGCCATATTTTTTTATTTTTTGGGCGATTGTCTCAGGTAGGGTCTATATTTCTGCGGGACGAAATGACGGTTTGATTGGTTCCATTTTGGGTTAAATACGCCTGTTTGATCGCCTGCTATTACACTTTTTGTGAGGCAAGAGGGAAAAAAAATGGTTGTTTTGGCAGTTTTTGCTTTTTGCAGCATTTACCTGGGGGGCCATCTCATGTAATATTTTTATAGAGCAGGTTGTTACAGACGTGGCAATACCAAATATGCCTAACTTTTTTATTTTTCGAAAGTTTTACACATTAGATTTATTTTTGAACAGAATAAAATCTTTATTTTGTGTTTCCATTTTCTGAGAGCCATATTTTTTTTATTTTTCGGGCGATTGTCTCAGGTAGGGTATAATTTTTGCGGGACAAGACGACGGTTTGATTGGTACCATTTTGGGTTAAATACGCCTTTTTGATCACCTGCTATTACACTTTTTGTAAGGGAAGGTGACAAAAAATGGCTGTTTTGGCACTTTTTTTTTTTGTTTTTTTTACTGCGTTCACCTGGCGGGGTGGATGATGTGATATTTTTATAGAGCCGGTGGATACAGATGCGGCGATACCTAATATGTAAACGTTTCTTTTTTCCCCTTTTTTTTAACTTTAAAAAAAGTGCACTTTTTTTTTTTTTTACTTGAAACTTTTATTTTTTTGTAAAACTAATTTTTTTTCCACTTTTTTCCCCACTTTATTTAACCTTTGGGGGTCTGATCCCCTTAACAATGCATTACAATACTGTTGTATTGTAATGCATTGGCTGTAAGTGTATTACTCAATGTAATACACTTACATCCTGCTTCCTGTGCGATCCAGGGGGCTGGATCGCACAGGCAAGCAGGGATAGCAGCCATGATGCCTAAGGAAGGCATCGGGCTGCTATCCAAGCCATCGGGTCCCTGTCACAGCAGCACGGGGACCCGATGGACCCCCCTTCCTCCCGCATCGTATGTGCCGCGGTCAGCACTGACCGCGGCACATCGAGGGTTAATACGCCTGCATCGGTGAAAACTCCGATGCGGGCGGGCGTACGCAGCAGGGGTCCGGCTACTGGGCACAGCCGGTCCCCCGCAGCTGATCGGGCGGGCGCAGCCTCTGCACCCGCCCGATCAGCGCACCGTACTAGTACGGTGCTGGGCGGGAAGGGGTTAAAGTGTGGAGGAAATGAATTTTATTTCCCCAATTCCACTCCATTTGGAATTTTTTTCCTCCATTACATTGTATGCGATATTAAATGGTGGCATTAGAAACGGTCATTTGATGCATTTCGACAGAAAAGGGGTTTTAATCATAGAATAAATACACAAACACATACCCTGCTTAAATATGGGGTAGTCCAACCACCATAGTGTGCACTAGGGCTGAAACGATTACTAGATTTAATCGAGTAATTCGACAGAAAAAAATCCTCTATGCAAATTTTTTGCATCGAAGATTCATTTGTGTCAAGTGACCACAGAGCGGGAGTGAAGCGCTTGCTATTACTCACCACTCTGTGGTCACCCGCCGGCCCGTGCGCTGCATTTTCAGCCCTGACACATCGCCAGGTCATAGTGCACGTATGTGTGCAGTATGAACTGACGTTGCATGACGTCAGGCTGACAGTGCAGCGTGCGGCGAAGACGAAGGAGTGGAGCGACGTCTCTACAGGAGAGGCAAGTATTTTGTTTCACTGGTGCTGGGGATATGGCTAGGAGGGGGAGATGGTGGCACTGGGGGGCACCTTGAGCCACTAGGGGGCATCTGATGGCACTGAGAGGCAAGCTGGTGGCACCTGGAGGCACTGGGGGGGGGCAAACTGGTGGCAATGGGGGGCAAGCTGGTGGCACTGGGGGGCAAGCTGGAGGCACTGGGGCCTGATGGCATAGGGAAGCTGATGGCACTGGGGGGTCTGATGACTTTTTATAAAGGTAAACATTCTTTTAATTAGTTATTTCTTATTAGAATACTCGATTAATTGTTGGATTCATCGATAGATTACGTTATTACTAAAATAATCGTTTGCTGCAGCCCTAATGTGCACACAATCAGATATGGACTAATTAATCAGGGCTGGGCAACCCCATACACAGCATCACAGTTAGTAAATTACAATACAAACATATTAAAAAATGACAAGAAGCCGGAAAATAGTAAAAAGCTTACACAGTGTCCTTAATATGAATGAAATATAAAATATTAACTAATAAAACGTCATCATGTCTCTGCGGTAATTCAAGCCTGCAGGGAAATAAGTGTTTAACCCTTTCACTACCAGCGGCGTACATGCACGGCACTGGTGCGATGTGTAAACATGGCGCCCACTAGCACATACAGCTGGCGTCATGGTCAACACTTCTCTACAGTGACTGGCAATAATGATCAAGTGAGATCACAGCATCTAAAGTGTAACAGTCATCCCCCGCGGCCGATGAGGATGTCGGTAGTTGCTTTGAATATGCTGGGGCTCACTGAAAAGACCCACAGCATTCATGCTGCAATTCTTATTTTGGCTACCAGATGGCAGGCCAACATGAAAAATGCACAATTGACAGTAATAAACTCATTTTTTTTTATTCGTTTTATTGAATGCAATAAACAAGTTATTACAAAAACTTATCAGGACCAAGTCCTGCAAATGCAGATATACATCATATACATTCAAAGACATTGTGTACAACTTCATTGGTATGCAAGAGTAAAGGGATACAATAATACATATTGAAATCTGATATCTTGATGCCAATCCAATGGCGTTTTGTAATACATGAGCTGAAGACATGGTTTGTGTTGAGGAGCACCATGGCCCCCAGACCCCGGCGAACTTGGAGGCCCGACCCCTGTTCTTAAACACTATATGTGTTTAACCAGCAATTTCCATTGATTAATGGTAGTGCTTCTGTCTCCCATCCATCTAATTGCAATCGCTTTTCGAGCTAGAAATAGAGTTTCACTTAAGAATATTGTAGTATATGTGGATAAATAGCTTCGTTAAGAATCCCAAATAGACATACTTGGTTCCATAGGTACGGGGAGATTCAATAATGTGCTAAGAAAAGCAGTTACCTCTTCCCAGAATTTTTGTATGTAGGAACATGCCCACATCAGATTCCAAAAGTTAGCGCCCTCCTCCGTACATCTATGACATCTGGTATGCGACAGCCTACCCATCTTATATAATCGTGTTGGGGTTAAATAGCTTTGCTGTATAATACATAGTCTTAGGAACTTGTTATTTACTGCAGGAGATACCAGGGTGGGAGATTCCAAAATGTCACATATCTCCTCGTCTCCAAGGTCCGGGACCACAGGCCTCCACTTATCTATGACAGGTAGTTGAACAAATTGCAACCTAGTACCCAGTAAATGAGTATATAAGGCAGATATAAAACCACGGGGGCCCTGGGAGCGAATCACTCCTATCAACGGGTATACAGAGGTGTCTACCGAGTCACCACTAAAATGCGAATGTAGAGCATGTCTGAGTTGTAAAAACCTATAGAATGCAGTTCTATGCAAATCATAACTAGTACAAAGATCCTCAAATGTCTTAAATACATTATTTTGATACACGTCAGCTAGAGTACTCACACCCCTAGATTGCCAAAAGTTATGACTCTCCAGAGACACTAATGAAGGAAACATGGGATTGTCCCAAAGGGGCGTCTCAGCCTCCACTCCCTGAAAGCCATGAATGCCCCTACAGGCTGACCATACCTGCACCGCTAATTTATGCACTGGCAGTAATTGACTTGGGAATAGCTGCGGCTTTTCCAATACTGGCCACAAGGATTTAAGGTTTAGATACATCGCTAAGTGAGCTTCTGAGTTGGGCAGTTGATCATATGGAGATGTATGATTGGAGATTATGGAGATCATATGGACCAATGTTTAAGATAACGCAACTGGCCTGCCAGATAGTATAAATAAAAGTCAGGTAAAGACACACCCCCCCCCCTCTCGCCTTAGGACGACATAATGTAGATATAGACAGCTTGGATCTGGTAGATCCCCAAATAAAAGGTGACATCAGAGAATTCAGTTGTTGAAAAAACGCCTTAGGAACCACATATGGCGCATGCTCCAATATACAGCGCCTTGCGAAAGTATTCGGACCCCTGGAACTTTTCAACCTTTTGCCACATTTCAGGCTTCAAACAAAAAGATATAACATTTTAAATTTTTGGTGAAGAATCAACAAGTGGGTCACAATTGTTGAGTGGAACGAAATTTATTGGATCATTTAAACTTTTTTTGTAATAATAAAACTGAAAAGTGGGGTGTGCAAAATTATTCGGCCCCCTTGCATTAATACTTTGTTGCGCCACCTTTTGCTGCGATTACAGCTGCAAGTCGCTTGGGGTACGTCTCTATCAGTTTTGCACATCTAGAGACTGAAATTCTTGCCCATTCTTCCTTGCAAAACAGCTAGAGCTCTTTGAGGTTGGATGGAGAGCGTTTGTGAACAGCAGTTTTCAGCTCTTTCCACATATTCTCAATTGGATTCAGGTCTGGACTTTGACTTGGCCATTCTAAGACCTGGATACGTTTATTTTTGAACCATTCCATTGTAGATTTTGTTTTATGTTTGGGATCATTGTCTTGTTGGAAGATAAATCTCCGTCCTAGTCTCAGGTCTTTTGCAGACTCCAACAGGTTTTCATCCAGAATGGTTCTGTATTTGGCTCCATCCATCTTCCCATCAATTTTAACCATCTTCCCTGTCCCTGCTGATGAAAAGGAGGCCCAAACCATGATGCTGCCACCACCATGTTTGACAGTGAGGATGATGTGTTCAGGGTGATGAGCTGTGTTGCTTTTACGCCAAACATATCGTTTTGCATTGTTTCCAAAAAGTTCAATTTTGGTTTTTATCTGATCAGAGCACCTTCTTCCACGTTTCGTGTGTCTCCCAGGTGGCTTGTGGCAAACTGTAAAGGAGACTTTTTATGGATATCTTTGAGAAATCGCTTTCTTCTTGCCACTCTTCCATAAAGGCCAGATTTGTGAAGTGTTCGACTAATTGTTGTCCTATGGACAGACTCTCCCACCTCAGCTGTAGATCTCTGCAGTTCATCCAGAGTGATTATGGGCCTCTTGGCTGCATCTCTGATCAGTCTTCTCCTTGTTTGAGATGAAAGTTTAGAGGGACGGCCAGTTCTTGGTACATTTGCAGTGGTCTGATACTCCTTCCATTTCAATATGGTCGCTTGCACAGTGCCCTTTGGGATGTTTAAAGCTTGGGAAATCTTTTGGAATCCAAATCCGGCTTTAAACTTCTCCACAACAGTATCACGGACCTGCCTGGTGTGTTCCTTGGTCTTCATGATGCTCTCTGTGCTTTAAACAGAACCCCAAGACCATCACAGAGCAGGTGCATTTATACGGAGACTTGATTACACACAGGTGGATGCTATTTATCTTCATCAGTCATTTAGGACAACATTGGATAATTCAGAGATCCTCAATGAACTGAGTGAGTGAGTTTTCTGAACAAAGTAAATGGGCCGAATAATTTTGCACGCCCCACTTTTCAGTTCTATTATTACAAAAAAAGTTTAAATGATCCAGTAAATTTCGTTCCACTTCACAATTGTGACTCACTTGTTGTTGATTCTTCACCAAAAATTTTAAATTTAATATCTTTTTGTTTGAAGCCTGAAATGTGGCAAAAGGTTGAAAACTTCCAGGGGGCCGAATACTTTTCCCAAGGCACTGTACATAGAACATATAAGATTGACAGCAGAAAAAGACCAACTGGTCCATCTACTCTGCCCTTTAATTATTCCTTTATTGTTATATTAGGATAGATACATGATACATGTTTATACCAGGCATGTTTAAAGAGGACCTTTCATTAGTTTATCTTTCAGTAACTAAATACCTTTATTGGTAGGTCACTGATGCTGGCACCTGGTCCGGTTTTTGAAAATAGCGCTCCTCTGCCCCGCTGTGGCCCTCGGTATTTATCCTACTCAGTATGCCAATACTGAGCATCGGAACAGGGAGGAGGAGATGCCCGGGTTTCTCAATGGGCGTCTCCTTCTCCCTGGCTATGCCGCGGTCCAATCACATTGGAGAGCGTCACAGCCAGGGAGAAAAAACTCCAAATATAACCTACGTTTTAGACTAATTCATCATCAATCATTATCTAATATAATGTAAATTTCACATATTTACCGTTCACTAGTAATAAAAGATGTTTTCTTCCACTGCTACCCACTGTGTTTCCTCATAAATTACCATGGCACAACCTGTAATTCAGGCCACCCTCAAAAGAAGGACTTAAAAACCCTGCCCCAGGTCCCACTAAACCATGCCCCCGACCCGTTTAGGCCACGCCCCCTCCCACTCTGTAGCCAACTGGGATTGAAAAAAAATGAAGGTAATAATCAACTTCTGTCAGCTGCAGGGGCGGGAGGGACGGTGACTTTCTCCTTGCAGCTCATGCTCAGACAGCACTGCAAGTGAGCTATTCAAAAGGACATCCCTGTGTCCGTCCAGGCCCTGTGATGGACCGAGGACAGGGAGTCTGAAAACCAGACTGTCCGGCCTAAAACCAGACCTCTGGCCACCCTAGGGGCAGGCTGCTGTGGAGTTCACAGTTAATAGGACAGTGTTAAGGGGCAGATTGCTGTAGTGGCCACTGTTAAGGGGAAGGGGTGTTGTGGAAATCACTGTTAGGGAGATGGGGTACTGTGGAGGTCAGTAATAAAAGGGTGGCCACTGTAGGGGTCACTGTTAAGGGGGCAGAATACTGTGGAGGTCCCTAATAAAGAGGTAGCCGCTGTGAAGGTCACTGTTAAAGGGGGGGTGCTGAAGAGGTCACTGTTAAGGGGGCAGGGTGTTGTGGCGGTCACATTTTAAGGGAACGGAGCTCTGTGGAGGTAAAGTGTATAGATGTAGTTTCTGACCATTCGAAATCCATTTTGTTTCTGGCCTGAGAAACTTCAGGCTGTTTTCAGAAAAGGGCCTGAGAAACTTCAGGTTGTTTTGAGGAGGTTATTTACATTTACATAAAAGCTGTAACCCTTCGAGGGGGAAGTCAGAAGCTCATCCTACAGGGGGACGCCTCGTGTAGGAACCTAATCGGTGTTTTCCCGATCGAGCCTCTGACTGCTTTTGCTGAAAGGGCTTCCCAGCTGATGAAGTTGCTGTCAGATGAAGTTTACTCAATCGGTGATGTAAGTTTTTTATCCTTTGTATATACTTAACTTGCAAAAGAAGGACATACATTTGCCTGATTATTATTGCTTAATAAACTTACTTATATAGCTTATCCTTAAATTGGTGTGTGTAGTCTCTCTTTAAAGAGTATCCGAACCTGAAGTCTTGCTCTTATCAGCAAAACAGGAGGTTACTGTTAAGGTGGCGGGTTATTGTGGAAATCACTTAATGAGTTATGACTAAGGATGTGAACACATTCAAAACGCGGCAACAGAACTAATGGATTTTTTTTTGCATCCACATGTGTGTACGGAATATTCAAATAAAAGCTCTTGGATTTTACCGACCTGTGCTGGACTTCCCATATTATACTAAAGTGGTTTTGATCTAAACCTATCCGGTCACATCCACACCTTGATTCAGGTGAGTTGGAGACTACTGCTTTTCTCTTTGTAAAGCAGTGGTCATATTGGAGGTGTTTTTGGGGTCGCTATCATGTTGGAATACTGCCCCGCGGCCCAGTTTCCAAAAGGAGGGAATCATGCTCTGCTTCGAGTACATTTTGGAATTCATGGTTCCCTCAATGAACTGTAGTTCCCCACAGCTGGCAGCACTCATGCAGCCACAAACCTTGACACTCTCACCACAATGCATGACTGTAGGCAAGACACACTTGTCTCTGTACTCCTCACCTGATTGCCGCCACACACCCTTGACACCATCTGAACCAAATAAGTTTATCTTGGTCTCCTCAGACCACAGGACATGGTTCCAGTAATCCATGCCCTTAGTCTGCTTGTCTTCACCAAACTATTTGCAGGCTTTCTTGTGCATCATCTTTAAACCAGGATTCCTTCTGGGACGACAGCCATGCATACCAATTTGATGTATTGTGCGGTGTATGGTCTGAGCACTGACAGTCTGATCCCCAATCGCTTTAACCTCTGCAGCAATGCTGGCAGCACTCATACGTCTATTTTGAAAAGACAACCTCTGGATATGAAGCTGAGCATGTGCACTGAACTTTTTTGGTCTACCATGACGAGGCCTGTTCTGAGTGGAACCTGTCTTCTTATACCACTGTATGGTCTTGGTCACCGTGCTGCTGCTCAGTTCCAGGGTGTTGGCAATCTTCTTATAACCTAGGCCATCTTTATGTAGAGCAACAATTCTTTTTTTCAGATCCTCAGAGTTCTTTGCCATGAGATGCCATGTTCAACATCCAGGGACCAGTATGACAGAGATAAAACCAATTTTTATTTTTAATCAGATCTTTTTTTATTGTTTTACAATAAGAAAAAATACAAAACTTACAAAAGTATGCATCAGTTACATAATGTCAAATGTACAATCATACTTCACGTACAGAATAAAGATAAGTATCTCAGTTGTACAGTGTCAATCATTAATTGAAGCGAATCCTCAATTCCCCTCCCTCCCCCCAACTCACCCTCCTCCCTTTCTCCGTGTGACCACATATCAACGCACCACCAGCATTACACTTTACTCTTTATCTCAGCCCTCCCAGCCTCTTGAGAACAATACCGGTCCAAATGTTTGCCAATCTCAGATCTCTTACCAGGCCCAGCCAGCCACGTCTGCCATTGCTGCTCAAACTTCTTAACAGTACCTCTTTTAATATGAATGCCACTTTCCATGGAGATCATATGGTAAGCCATTTGAATCCACTCTAACTTAGTCGGAGGAATCGGTTGCATCCAATATTTAGCTATGGACGTACACGCAACATACAATAACCCAGCAAAAGCTAATTTGTGAGCCACAGTGACTGACAACTCTTCCACATATCCAAAATACCCTACTAAAGGAATCTGCTGTAATCTGACCGCATAGCAGTCCTCCATTTGTTTGTACACTGTAGTCCAAAAATGTTCCAGTTCCTTGCAGGACTAAAACATATGGAGTATGTCGGCCTCCAGGACAGCACACCGTGGACATGCAGAATCAGTCCGCAGGCCCATTTTGAACATGAGCCACTGTGTCTTATATACGCGGTGTAACAAAAATAGCTGTGAGTGGCGATGCGCCACACTCAGAGATATTGTGGGTACTGCCCCCAAAACACCACTCCACTTCTCATCTGTCAACTCTCCCACATCACTTTCCCATTTACCCTTAAAGGGGCTCTCCGGGCAAAACCTATTATATGTCCCTTTAAACTAACCTGTTGACAGAAACACTTCAGTCACATACTCACCTTCCTCCACCCTGCTGCTTTCTGGCTCCAGGGTCTGGTCACATGACTCCAGTTAACCAGGTTTCTCTTCTTCTCCCGGCCAGATCCCGTCTTCTTGTCTTCCTGCTGCTGCAGTTGACGGTACGTCATCTCCTGGGGGTGGGAAGGGTTGCAATCCTGATGCATGCTCAGTGCTATCATAGCACTGAGCCAGTGTCAGGGCTTCTACAGTGACCTGAGCGTCTATGCAGACAGCTCAGTTCACTGCTTGTAAAGTGCCGATGCCTGGGAGTCCCTGCTGGACTCCATATGGCTGTGTCTATACAGTGCCTGTCAAGATGAATTTAAAAACACAGAGGTGTCTGCAAGCACAATGAAAGTGCTTGGGGACACCCCTGTGTGTTATTTTAATATTGGGTTATAATAAATAAATACATTTAAAAAAAAACAATTGTTCTCTGAGGGGATTTGAACCCACAACCTTATACTGTAAAAGCCAGCACTCTAACCACTGAGCTACCTACAGAGCTCAACAACAAATACTGTAGCCTGGCCAATTCTTTATTTAAAAACCTCTGAAGACGTTGCCCATGTATTATAAGTAGAGATGAGCGAGCATACTCGTCCGAGCTTGGTGCTCGTTCGAGTATTAGGGTACTCATAAGTGCTCGCTGCTCGGACGAGTGCAGTGTCCGGGTTTGGGGTCCCCTGGACACCGTCGAGGTGTCACCACGTGTTACTGCTCTCCGGAAGGGTTGTTAAGGCGTGGTGCACCCCAATGGGAAATAAGTCCAGAGAGTCAGGGTCTGCAGTAAACCAGGGTGCTTCTTTACTGGAATTCAGGTGCAAAACAATACAGGCGAGGCATAGGACTGGCTTCTCCAATCTCCTCCCTGGCAGAAGAAGGGTTTGGTGCTGAGGAAAGGCCTGCGCTAGCTGTCCCTCTTTCTCTTCAGAAGGCTGGTACCCTGGTCCAAGGCTGATGATCCAGGGTCTGTGGCAGCGTATCCCCGTCCGTGTCTTCTTCTCGTCCCTCAGTAGTCCGTCAGATTCTCCTCTTCAAGCACTGGTCCCTAACTGCAACAACACTAAGGGCTCTGACTGCTGTCCTTATATACTGTGTCTGCTAGACTAGAACCTTCTAGTGGGAGGGGTGGAGTGGAGAAGCTCAGCACAAACAGATACAATGTTGCAGTTAATGGTAATGACTAAGCAGGTGTTTCTGACACAAACAAGTTTTCAGACATAACAACAGCTAAAACCAGACAGTTAAAAGGTCAGGCTGTCTGATTTTTGGTGGTAAACAAGTCTGGGTTTTTCCCTCCAAAACATAGTGGTAAACAAGTCTGTTTTTCTCTTATGGTAGCAGTGGAAAATTACCAGCTCCATAATCCAAGCTCTAACAGTCTCTCAATATTCATTTAACCCTTTCCACAGAGCCATTTAGTGCAAGTACAGTGATGATGAACAGAGTATATATCAAAACATATACAAAATGCAGTTACACAGTAATAAAATGTGCACGTTAACCCTTGTAGGTCAAATAAAGTAAGAAGTTTTTAACTTTGCATAGGGGAAATATACAAATGTCCAATTTCTTAGTGCTCCTGGCTCCCGGGCACTGCACGAGTATCTCGCCATACTCGAGGAAATGGCAACTTCCGCATTGTGCTTTTTTGGCGCCTATAAACACAGCCAATCACAAGCCAGGAGACTCTTCGGTACACCCAGCATCACGTGGGGCCCTTACATGTCGATAGCAGGGGTTGGCTGGCCTGATCAGGTGACCCTGGAATATACTAGTGACTGGCCGCGGCGCTCGGCTCAGATGCCGTCTGGATGTCGTTAGGGATAGAGCTGCTGCCTTTAAGGAACAGTGTTAGGGCCTTCATTTGGTTCTCTGTTAGGCAGGAATCACCCACAAAGAACCCAACAGCCCTTCTAAGGGATAGAAGAAATTTTTTTTTTGTCTCCTGGCTTGGCTGGCAGGCTGGCACTAGTAGTGCAGCTATCGCCATATCTAACCCTGTTTTTTTTTTTTATTGTTCTATCTCAGTGATACAAATCCATTGCACACAGCAGTGTGGAACCATTCTGTGTGTCACAGTTCAGCACACTCACTCCAATCTATATATACTGTCCAGGTGACCCTTTCTGTACGTCACAGAATACAACCAAGTCATTTGCTACCAATATCATCTACAGCTTGATCCAGAAAACTCTCTGTGCGACATTTGTCTGGGTCGCAGACTAAATAGCCACCGTTAACAGGGTGTCAGTCAGTTCTACCATAGTTCCTGCACGTCACGTTCCCAAAAAAACAAAATATAAACAAAAAAATATTTTTTCAGTTGTTTTAGTTCAGTGATACAAATCCATTTTACTCAGCTGCGTGTAACTTTTCTGTGTGTCACAGTTCAGCACACTAGCTCCCATCCGTATATACTGTCCAGGTGACACTTTCTGTACGTCACAGAATACAACCAAGTCATTTGCTACCAATAACATCTACCGCTTGATCCAGAAAATTCTCTGTGCGACATTTGTCTGGGTCGCAGACTAAATAGCCACCGTTAACAGGGTGTCAGTGAGTTCTACCATAGTTCCTGCACGTCACATTCCCAAAAAAACAAAATATAAAAAAAAATATATTTTTTCAGTTGTTTTAGCTCAGTGATACAAATCCATTTTACTCAGCTGTGTGTAACCTTTCTGTGTGTCACAGTTCAGCACACTCGCTCCCATCCGTATATACTGTCCAGGTGACACTTTCTGTACGTCACTTAATTCTACCAGACTGAACAAGTTTGTGGGTTTCAGTACACCAGGCCCGTTTAATTTTTTTTTTTATATCATACACTTATATACAAACAATGTTGAACCCCAGGGCTAAGGGTCGAGGACGAGGGCGTGGGCATTCAATTACTGCAGGCGGCAGAAGCCGTGGTCCTGGGCAGGGTGAGACAGTATCTGCTGATGAGGGAGCTGTGGAACGCCGCAGAGTTACACTCCCTAGCTTCATGTCTCAACTTACAGGGACACGTGGTAGAGGACTGTTGAAACCACAACAGTGCGAACAGCTGATCTCGTGGATTGCGGACAATGCTTCAAGTAATTTGTCCACCAGTCAGTCTTCCACGCAGTCCACCCACGTTACCCAAGGGAGCACTCCTATGGCTCCTCCACCTCAAGCTCCTTCCCCCCAGTCTGCCCCCTCCCAGGAAAATTTGGAATGCGATCCGGCATACTCTCAGGAACTGTTTTCTGGACCCTTCCCAGAGTCACAAACCACTTCTCAGGTTGCTGCTGACCTCGTTCCCGATGCCCAAGTTTTCCAACTGTCGCAGTCTGTGGGTGATGATGATGACAATGTTGAGTTAGTGGAAGAAGTTTGTAAAGAGGTGTCAGACGATGAGGAGACACGGTTGTCAGACAGTGGTGAAGTTGTTGTTAGGGGAGGAATTCCGAGGGGGGAGCAGACTGAGGAATTGGAGGATGATGAGGTGACTGACCCAAGCTGGGTTGATATGCCGAGTGAAGACAGTGCTTCTGAGGCGGAGGCGAGTGCTGCACCAGAACAGGTTGTAAGAGGCAGTGGTGTGGCCAGAGGGAGAAGCAGGGCCAGAGCTGGTGCATCAGCAGCAACTGTTTCACGTAGTGAAGCTCCCGTGGCGAGGCCTAGATGTTCGCAAGTTTGGAGGTTCTTTAAAGAAAGTGAGGATGACCGACGGACTGTGGTGTGCAACCTGTGCCACACCAGGATCAGCAGGGGTGCCACCACTACTAGCCTAACCACAACCAGCATGCGCAGGCATATGAGTGCTAAACACCCCACTCAATGGAACCAAGGCCGTTCACCACCTCCTGCGGGTCCCACCACTGCTCCTTCCCCTGTGTCACTCGCTGCCTCTGCTAGTCAACCCCCTGCGTCACTCACTGCCTCTGCTAGTCAACCCCCTGCCCAGGACCCCGGCACGAGCGCCTCCCGCCGGAAAACCACACCTTCGCCTCCACGATCCTCCACAGTGTCCACCAACGTGTCCCAGCGCAGCGTTCAGCTGTCTTTACAGCAGACGCTGGAGCGCAAGAGGAAATACAGTTCCACCCACCCACATGCCCAAGCCCTCAACGTCCACATCTCCAAATTGCTGAGCCTGGAGATGCTGCCCTATAGGCTGGTAGAGACCGAGGCCTTTCGAAATCTCATGGCGGTGGCTGCCCCTCAGTATTCCGTCCCCAGCCGCCACTATTTTTCCCGATGTGCCGTCCCAGCCCTACACCAGCACGTGTCACAGAACATCATGCGTGCCCTGACCAACGCTGTTTCTGAGAAGGTCCACCTAACCACGGACACGTGGACAAGTGCTGCCGGGCAGGGACACTATATCTCACTGACGGCACATTGGGTTAACTTGGTGGAGGCTGGGACCGAGACTAACCCTGGGGCCGCTCATGTACTGCCCACACCGAGGATTGCGGGGCCTACCTCGGTCACGGTCTCTCAGACCTACTATGCCTCCTCCTCCTCCGACCCCCCTCCTCCTCCTCCACCGAATTACCATCCGTGGGCACGGCGCCTTCAGTCGGTAGCTCTAGGCGCAGCAGCAGTGCCGTGGGTAAGCGCCAGCAGGCGGTGCTCAAACTGCTGAGCTTAGGTGACAAAAGGCACACCGCCCAAGAGCTGTTACAGGGCATCACGGCGCAGACCGATGTGTGGCTGGCACCGCTGAACCTCAAGCCAGGCATGGTTGTGTATTACAACGGGCGTAACCTGGTGGCGGCTCTGCAACTCGGCAGACTGACACATGTGCCATGCCTGGCCCACGTGTTCAACCTAATTGTTCAGCGGTTCCTCAAGACATTCCCCAATCTGTCTGATTTGCTCACCAAGGTGCGCCGCATCTGTGCGCATTTCCGCAAGTCGACCACAGATGCTGCCACTCTCAGGGCAGCGCAGCGCCGCCTACAACTGCCCGCTCACCGACTGTTGTGCGACGTGCCCACGAGATGGAATTCCAGATTAAACATGTTATCCAGAGTTTACCAGCAGCGCAGAGCGATTGTAGACTGCCAGATGTCATCTTCCACCAGAACTGGTAGTCCAGGTCTCTCAGATTCCTCAAGTCTACAATGAGGAGTGGACGTGGTTGTCTGATATCTGCCAGGTGTTGACCAACTTTGAGGAGTCAACACAGATGGTCAGCGGCGATGCCGTCATTATCAGCCTCACCATCCCGCTGCTTTGCCTGTTGAAAAACTCACTGCTCAGCATCAAGTCGCAACCTTTGCGCTTGTCACAAGAGACGGTGGAGGAAGATACGTCGCTTGATAGCCAGAGCACCCTCCGGTCTGTTTCTCAGCGAGTATCGGAGGAGGGGGAAGAGGATGAGGACGAGAATGTCGGCGAGACAGTAGAGGGTACCAGTGCTCAGTCCTTAACTCTTGAGCGTGTATGGGCTGAAGAGGAGGACTTGGAGGAGGAGGATGAGGAAATGGAGAGTCAGGCCAGTGAGGAGAGGAATTCTTGCGTGTTGGGA
>ONZH01009221.1:0-35842 GCA_900303285.1 Rhinella marina | reverse complement strand
CAGGATCAGACTACACCAGGTTGCAGGATCAGACACACAGGGATCAGACTACACAGGACTGCAGGATCAGACTACACGGGCTGCAGGATCAGACTACACCAGGTGCAGGATCGACTACACCAGGCTGCAGGATCAGACTACACCAGGTGCAGGTTCAGACTACACAGAGCTGCAGGATCAGAACTACACCGGGCTGCAGGATCAGACTACACCGCGCTGCAGGATCAGACTACACCGGGCTGCAGAATCAGACTACACCAGGCTGCAGGATCAGAACTACACCAGGTGCAGGATCAGACTACACCGGGCTGCAGGATCAGACTACACCGGGCTGCAGGATCAGACTACAACAGGCTGCAGGATCAGACCACATAGGGCTGCAGGGTCAGACTACACCAGGTGCAGGATCAGACTACACCGGGCTGCAGGATCAGACTACACCAGGTGCAGATCAGACTAACCAGGCTGCAGATCAGACTACACCGGGCTGCAGGATCAGGACTACACCGGCGCTGCAGGATCAGGACTACACCGCGCTGCAGGATCAGACTACACCGCGCTGCAGGATCAGAGTGCAGGATCAGATACACCGCTCTGCAGATTCAGACTACACCAGGTGCAGGATCAGACTACACCAGGTGCAGGATCAGACTCACCGGGCTGCAGGATCAGACTACACCAGGTGCAGGATCAGACTACACCGGGCTGCAGGATCAGACTACACCAGCTGCAGGTTCAGACTACACAGAGCTGCAGGATCAGACTACACCGGGCTGCAGGATCAGACTACACCGCGCTGCAGGATCAGACTACACCGCGCTGCAGGATCAGACTTACACCAGGCTGCAGATCAGACTACACCAGGCTGCAGGATCAGACTACACCAGGCTGCAGGATCAGACTACACCGGGCTGCAGGATCAGACTACACCAGGCTGCGGGATCAGACTACATTAGGTGAAGATCAGACTACACCAGGCTGCAGGATCAGACCACATAGGGCTGCAGGTCAGACTACACCAGGTGCAGGATCAGACTACACCGGGGCTAACAGGGATCAGACTACACCAGGTGCAGGATCAGACTACACCAGGTGCAGGATCAGACTACACCAGGGCTGCAGGATCAGACTACACCGCGGCTGCAGGATCAGACTACAACCGCTGCAGGATCAGACTACACCGGGCTGCAGGATCAGGATCAGACTACACAGGCTGCAGGATCAGACTACTTGCAGACAGACTACACCTGCAGGATCAGACTACACCAGGCTGCAGGATCAGACTACACCGGCTGCAGGATCAGCATGCATCAGACTGCAGGATCAGACTACCAACTGCAGGATCAGACTACACCACTGCAGGACAGACTAACTGGGCTGCAGGATCAGCAGGATCAGACAGGACAGACTGACCAAGGGCTGCAGGATCAGACTACACAGGCTGCAGGATCAGACTACACCACTGCAGGATCAACTCAGGCTGCAGGATCAGACTACACAGGCTGCAGGATCAGACTACACCGCTGCAGGATCAGACTACACCGGCTGCAGGATCAGACTACAAGGCTGCAGGACTACACTCAGACTAGGCTGCAGGATCAGACTACACTACCGGGCTGCAGGATCAGACTACACCGGGCTGCAGGATCAGACTACACTAGGGCTTGCAGGATCAGACTACACGGGCTGGCAGGATCAGACTACACGGCTGCAGGATCAGAGCTCACTAATGCAGGATCAGACTACACCGGGCTGCAGGATCAGACTACACCGGGCTGGCAGATCAGACTAATACCAGGCTGCAGGATCAGACTACACCAGGCTGCAGGATCAGACTACACCGCACTGCAGGATCAGACTACACCAGGCTGCAGGATCAGACTACAATGGGCTGCAGGATCAGACTACACTAGGCTGCAGGATCAGACTACACTAGGCTGCAGGATCAGACTACACCGGGCTGCAGGATCAGACTACACTAGGCTGCAGGATCAGACTACACTAGGCTGCAGGATCAGACTACACTAGGCTGCAGGATCAGACTGCACGTATTATACACACAGGTGGTTTATGGCCACGATTACCATTATTCTATATGAAGTGAGCATATACTTAAAGGGGTTGTCCAAGTTATTATTCTGTTCTTTGTATGTTTCTTCCTAAGCAAATTTAAGGGGTTTTCAATTCTTTTATTTCATCTCCAGTGGCCCCGTTCTCCGAGTTAGCTGATGTCACATGACCTGTGATGTCAGATTCTTCCCCTGCTCTGATGCATGTGGGCTGTGCTGGTTGGAGCTACAAGCCATGCCCCCGTTACTGCCCAATCTTCTGGCCACACCCACTGCACTTCCCTCCCTCATCACCCTGCAGACACAGAGCTGACAGACCAGAGGAGTTCTCTCCACTGTCTTCATCTGCTGGCTGTGAGGAAGTGTCTGCACAAGAACAGGTAGGGGGAAGATCCTGTGGGTATCAGCAATGTCATTGTACTGTACAGCTGGGACTTGTAGTCCTTCACATACAACATAAGTATCCCAGCACTCAGACTGCAGGCAGGGTGGGGGGGAAGGAGAAATGCAGGCTTTGTTGACACCCACAAATATTCATGAGGAAAACCTCAGAGACTGTTGTTACATGCCCCCCACAGCTCTGCAACTGCATGTCAACAAAGGGCCAGAATTAGGGAAATGAGGGAATATCAAGGTTTTGTTTGTCTAAAACTTGCTTAGCTTATGTATGTAGTGCTGACCATTAGATTTACACAGATTTTTTTTTTTTACAAGACTCGGACCGCCCCTTTAATAAGATCGTCCCAGGACGCCAACTTATCATCTAACCACATATAGCCAAGCTGGATGTTTGGCTTGATTATTTTCCTAAGGCTTGTCACAGAGTCGGACTCTGACTCATTGGGAGCCACTTCCACAAGGTGGCGCTGGCGAGATGGTTCTCTTTCCCTGGGAGATACCTTCATATTAAAGGGGTTGTCTGGGTTCAGAGCTGAACTCAGACATACCCATAATTTCACCCAGGCAGCCTGTCTGACAAGAGCATCAGAGCATGTCAGGTTTCGATGCTCTTCCTTGCCCTGCGCAGGATTGTCTGTGCAACTCAGCAGCCGCTTGGAATTCTGGGTGTTTTGGCTGCTAATTTCCTTCACATAACTGGTAATACCCGCAGGTCACGGCTCTGAACATCAACGCCGGATGTATCAGCCGTCAATAATGTCCTCTAATGAAATCCATTACGGCGAGGAAAACCTCAGGTAATTTTTTAAATGAGCAACAATCGTAAAAGACGAATCAGCTCCGTGATTTCTGAGATTAACCCCTTAAAGTACGTACACATGGATGACCCATCCTCACCCAGGACCCCTCATGCTGTGAGAGGGGAGAGGGAGCAGCAGGAGAGACATTGGATTGGTTAAGACCAGACAGCACAGCTGTGACATCACATCAGGAACATTAGTATAAGGCCAGTTTCAGTCAAGCGTCTTCACTCCGGGATACACACACTCCGCGTGGGAGCGTTATTTCCTGTCCAGAACTCTAGAATGATTTATTACACTGTGTGCCATTGGGTCCCGTCGCAGAGCTCAGGCCGGGAAATAACGCTCCCACACACAGCGTGTATCCAGATGTGAACACAGTGCAAATTTTGGTGCAAAACTTCGCCAACTCATAGCGCAGATTCCATTTTGTGACTTTTAGGGCCCTTGCACACGACCGTGGAGCACGGTCCGGGACGGTCCGTGAAAACCCGGACCGTGCTCCTTTTGAGGGCAGGAGCGCACTGCATCATTGGTTGCTATGACTCCGTGCGCTTCCTGAGGCCACCGCTGTACAGTAATACATTGTACACGCTCATATAGAGTGTATCACTGTACAGCGGCAGCCTTAAGAAGTGCACGGCGTCATAGCAACCAATGACGCCGATCGCTCCTGCCCTCAGAAGGAGCACGGTCTGGGTTTTCACGGACCGTCCCGGACCGTGCTCCACGGTCGTGTGAAAGGGCCCTAAGTTGGAGAAAATGCACCAGAAAGTGTCTTTGGTGCAATTCACTCCAATCATCTGGACACAATGTACCGACTGCAGCTTCACATGTGCCCACACCTCTCATAAACTAGGTACATCTTTGCCTGTCCTAGTGCCCGCCCAGAGTAATATCCAGGTACACTTTGTGCAAAAATTTGCAATGCCATATTTTACATTTTTATTCCACTTTTCATTAAAAAGGGGTCAAGTCAAACCCCACAGCGGTTCCTATTCCACTCCATATCCATATAGCAAATTCTATTCTCTTTTAGTAGAAACTTCATATCTCCACTGAGAATATAAAGCGAGGAGGATAACCAAAAATAAGACAGCAGGAAGTATAATATGTGGGGAGGAACTTATCAGAAGACTAGACTACGAGGCCGGAAATCCAGCCCATAGCGGTTCCTCCCGCAGGTCACTTTTTTCCTACTTATGGGTTTGGGGATTTATTTCAATTCCCTCTAGAGAAGTTTCCACTTGACCAGAACAGCTGTCTACTTCATTCCTATGATGTTTGGACGTTCTGGCCCCTCCATCCTCATCCCTACACCATGTTGAGCTGCAGAAGTTTCTGGCTTCACACAGCTTGGACCAAACTCGGTTACGTGATGAATGATGTCTCTGTGCAGCTATTTATGGAGGCTGTTGTCGCTAATTCCCTCCTTGCATATGCTAATGAAATCAGCAGAGGGAACTTGAGTTATTCATGTGATGGGAAGAAGCCGCTGAGGAGATTTCAATGGCCTTGTCTGGATGAGACTGATTATTGTATCCCCAGGATTCTCTTGTTTCCCGGGATAGATGGAGAGGACACATTTTATTCTGAGGAACGTATGTGTTATTAAATATTAGGCAGAAATGAATCCTCAGTTCTTGAATTTGATGTGTTGAAAGCAAAGAAAATGACCGGAGTGACTAACGGGGTTAAATTGTGTAGACATCTGGGTCAGAGCATCTCCAGAACAATGGGTCTTGAGCAGTGTTCCCAATATTCAGGGAGGGCAAACGGGAAGCAATGCCAGGGTGAAGGCTCACTGTTGTGAATAAGGGGTGAAGGCTAGGCCATCTGGTCAGATCCCACCGAAGAGCTACTGTAGAGTAAATTGCTGACAACGTTCCTGCTGGTGATGATAGAAAGGTGTCAGGACACACATGACATCACATCTTGCTGTGTATCCGCGGAACAAAGGGAATCCCCATGCCTACAATAGGGACATGAGCATCAGAGCAGGACCATGGAGCAATAGACAACAGCTTAGTCTGATGAATCACATTACATCCTGTGGACGGCCGAATGTCTGTGCGTCACTTATCTGGGGAAAATATGGCACCAGGTGCATTATGGTAAGGAGACGGCCTGGTCTGATGAATCACATTACATCCTATGGATGGCCGGGTGAGTGTGCGTCACTTGGAAAATATGGCACCAGGTACATTATGGGAAGTAGATGGCCTGGTCTGATGAATCAGGTTACATTATATGGACGTTTGAGTGCATGTGTGACTCCAAGTATGTATGTGTGTTTGTATGTCTTTATGTGTGTGTATGTTTATGTCTGTATGTGTCTATGTGTACCCGGATCCGTAATGGACTCCATTGAAAGTCAATGGAGGGCGGATCCGGTTACCATTATGGTCACACCAGACGGATCCACCCCCATTGACTTGCATTGGGGGTCATTCCGGATCCGTCTTGGTGCGGATGCCTGGACCGGAGAGCAAACCGCAGCATGCTGTGGTTTGTTCTCCGGTCTGAAGACGGAACGGAATGCTTTCAGGAGCCTCCGTTGTCTTCAGTTCAGTTTTGTCCCCATTGACAATGAATGGGGACAAAACTGAAGCGTTTTATTCCGGTATTGAGCCCCTATGACGGAACTCAATACCGGAATTTTAAAACGCTAGTGTGAAAGTAGCCTTATATAGGGAAGAGATAACAACAAGTGCATTGTAGGAAGAAGGTGCCGGGTCTGATGAATCACGTTACATCATATGGACGGCTGGGTGCGTGTGCTTCAACTTGTCTGGGGAAGCGATGGCACCAGGTGCACTATGGCAAGAAAGAGGTCTGGTCTGATGAATCACATTACATCCTATGGACAACCAGTTGTGTATGCGTCACTTACTGGGTAAAATATGGCACCAGGTGCATTATGGGAAGAAGACAGCCTGGTCTGATGAATCACGCTACCTCATATGGACAGTTGAGTGCGTGTGCGTCTCTTATCTGGGGAAGAGATGGCAACAAGTGCATTGTAGGAAGAAGGAGCCTGGTCTGATTAATCACGTTACATCATATGGACGGCCTGGTGCATGTCCCTCACTTATCTTGGGAAGAGATGGCACCAGGTGCACTATGAGAAGAAGGAGGTCTGGTCTGATGAATCATGTTACATCATATAGACCGCCATGTGTGTATGTGTCACTTACTTGAGGAAGAGATGGGACTAGATGCACTATGGGAATAAGGCAGCCTGGTCTGATGAATCACGTTACCTCATGTGGACGGCTGGGTGTGTGCGCGTCACTTATCTGGGTAAAATATGGCACTATGAGAAGTCAGCCTGGTCTGATGAATCAAGTTACATCATATGGATGGCCAGGTGCATGTCCCTTACTTGTCTTGGGAAGAGATGGCACCAGGTGCACTATGGGAAGAAGGAGGTCTGGTCTGATGAATCACATTACATCCTGTGGACGGTTGAGTGCGCGTGCGTCACTTACTTGGAAAAGTATGGCACCAGGTGCATTATGGAAAGAAGACAGCCTGATCTGATGAATCACGTTACATCCTGTGAGACAGCCAGGTGTGTGCATGAGCATCAGTTATCTGGGGTAAATATTGCACCGGGTGCACTATGGGAAGAAGATGGCATGGTCTGATGAATCACATTACATTACATGGAAGGCAGGGTATGTGTACGTCACTTATCTGGGTAAAATATGGCACTATGAGAAGTCAGCCTGGTCTGATGAATCATGTTACATCACATGGATGGTTGAGTGCTTGTGCGTCTCTTATCTGGGGAAGAGATGGCAACATGTGCATTGTAGGAAGAAGGTGCCTGGTCTGATGAATCACGTTACATTATATGGACGGCCAGGTGTGTGTGCCTCACTTGTCTGGGACAAAGATGGCATCAGGTGCACTATGGGAAGAAGGCAGCCTGGTCTGATGAATCACATTACATCTGTGTGTGCCTCACGTATCTGGGGAAGAGATGGCACTATGAGAAAAAGTCAGCCTGGTCTGAGCAATCATGTTACATCATATGGACGGCCAGGTGCGTGTGCCTCACCTGTCTGGGGAAGAGATGGCACCAGGTGCATTATGGGAAGAAGGAGGTCTGATGAATCACATTACATCCTTTAGACGGCCAGGTGTGTATGTGTCACTTACTTGAGGAAGAGATGGTACTAGATGCACTATGGGAAGAAGGCTGCCTGGTCTGATGAATCAGGTTACATCATATGGGCAGCCGGAGGCTCTGTGTGTGTACGTCACTTACCTGGGGCAGAGATGGCACCAGGTGCACTACTGAAAGAAGACAAATGGGTGGAGACAATGTGATGCTCTGGGCAATGTTCTGCTGGAAATGTTGAGTCCTGGCATCATGTAGATGTTGAAACATGCCATCTACCTAACCATTGTACAGACAGGTGCCCCCGTTCATGGCAGGGGTGCCCCCCTTCATGGCAGTGATCTCTTTCAGCAGGATAATGCCCTGACCATACTGCAAGGCGAGAATACCCCTTTAATATCCGCCTCCGATAAGATTCATCCCACATCTGGAGGAGGAGGTGGGAGGCATGAGTCGCCGCTTTGTGAGGTGTTTCAGCAGCTGAGTCAGGATTCCTCTGATCATTACACGCCGCGCAGCGTCCCTGAAGACATCCATAATACAGGGCAGTGATGAGCACAAGGGCCGGGGTACCCACCGGGCTCAGGAGGGGACGGAGCTCATACCTCTGCAGATCGTCGGAACTGAATATTTCTAGTAAATTCTGTAAAGGGGTAAAAAATTATTATTGTGCCTCCCTTCCCCCACACCGATGACATCACATACTGTAATACTTATATACATAATAGCAACGAGGTAATGAAACAATCTAAAAATGTGTCATTTTTTTTTACTTCTGCTTGCTGTAATTGAATGACAATGTTCCTCTTTAAATCACGCTGATGGAGTTGAATGGCTGTTATAATGTATCAGCAGAGCTCCCGAATGTAAGAAACTGTATCTGTGTCAGTTGTCAGGAAACATTAGTAAAAACCTTACAATAACCAGAGGGAGTGACACCCAGCGTTCTGCAAAGCCGTATATACCACCCAGTGCCACTGTCTTACTTTGCCTAAATTAGATTCAATTCATGAATCAGGTTGCTCAGGATGGACATAACTACAAATACTTTCTATTCAGCAGAACAGGGGAATGAGCAGACCTGTCAATTTAATTTGTTTTATTTAAAGGAAAGATTCAATATTTCTAGAGTCAAAACTCCAGGATCGAGAAATAAAATTTCCAATAATTGGCCCTACAGAATAAAAAGACAAATCAAAGGAAAAACACATAGTTTCCAAGAAGCTAAATATCTATTCTGTGAAATATTTTCCATTTTTGAGCTAAAATCTAAAGAAAATTGACAAATGAAGTCGCTATAAGTATTACTGACAATGGAGGATTACTACATTTCCAGAGTCTCTCTAAAATCGATGTTTCATAGAGAAGTTAGAGCAGATTAAGAAGATAATTCCATATCCAGACCTAGATGTCTGATATCAAATAGGAACATGACGGCAACAGATATGAAATACAGGAGTAGAAGGGAACCTAACATAAAAATGCAAAAAAACTATAATACTGCTCCTATGTACAAGAATATAACTACTATAATACTGCTCCTATGTACAAGAATATAACTACTATAATACTGCTCCTATGTACAAGAATATAACTACTATAATACTGCTCCTATGTACAAGAATATAACTACTATAATACTGCTCCTATGTACAAGAATATAACTACTATAATACTGCTCCTATGTAAAGAATATAACTACTATAATACTGCTCCTATATACAAGATATAACTACTATAATACTGCTCCTATGTACAAGAATATAACTACTATAATACTGCCTCCTATGTACAAGAATATAACTACTATAATACTGCTCCTATGTACAAGAATATAACTACAATATTATATACTGCTCCTATGTACAAGAATATAACTACTATAATACTGCTCCTATGTACAAGGAATATAACTACTATAATACTGCTCCTATGTACAAGAATATAACTACTATAATACGTGCTCCTATGTACAAGAATATAACTACTATAATACTGCTCCTATGTACAAGAAATATAACTACTATAATACTGCCCTCCCTATGTACAGAATATAACTACTATAATACTGCTCCTATGGTACAAGAATATAACTACTATAATACGTGCTCCTATGTACAGGAATAATAGCTTTACTATAATACTGCCTCCTATGTACAAGAATATAACTACTATCGAATTACTGCCTCCTATGTACAAGAATGATAACTACTTAATACTGCCTCCTATGTTAGAAGAATATAACTACTATAAATACTGCCTCCTATGTACAAGAATATAAACTTACTATTAATACTGCCTTCCTATGTACGAAGATATAACCTACATATAATACTGCCTCCTATGTACCAAGAATATAATCTACTATAATACTGCTCCTATGACAAGAATATAACTACTGATAATACTGCTCCTATGTACAAGAATATAACTACTATAATACTGCCTCCTATGTACAAGAATATAACTACTATAATACTGCCTCCTATGTACAAGAATATAACTACTATAATACTGCCTCCTATGTACAAGAATATAACTACTATAATTACTGCTCCTATGTACAAGAATATAACTACTATAATACTGCTCCTATGTACAAGAATATAACTACTATAATACTGCTCCTATGTACAAGAATATAAACTACTATAATACTGCTCCTATGTACAAGAATATAACTACTATAATACTGCTCCTATGTACAAGAATATAACTACTATAATACTGCTCCTATGTACAAGAATATAACTACTATAATACTGCCTCCTATGTACAAGAAATATAACTACTATAATACTGCCTCCTATGTACAAGAATATAACTACTATAATACTGCTCCTATGTATACAAGAATATAACTACTATAATACTGCTCCTATGTACAAGAATATAACTACTATAATACTGCCTCCTATGTATAAGAATATAAACTTACTATAATACTGCTCATATGTACAAGAATATAACTACTATAATACTGCCTCCTATGTACAAGAATATAACTACTATAATACTGCTCCATATGTACAAGAATATAACTACTATAATACTGCTCCTATGTACAGGAATATAAACTACTATAATACTGCCTCCTATGTACAAGAATATAAACTACTATAATACTGCTCCTATGTACAAGGATATAAACTACTATAATACTGCCTCCTATGTACAAGAATATAACTACTATAATACTGCTCCTATGTACAAGAATATAACTACTATAATACTGCTCCTATGTACAAGAATATAACTACTATAATACTGCTCCTATCTACAAGAATATAACTACTATAATACTGCTCCTATGTACAAGAATATAACTACTATAATACTGCTCCTATGTACAAGAATATAACTACTATAATACTGCTCCTATGTACAAGAAATATAAACTACTATAATACTGCTCCTATGTACAAGAATATAACTACTATAATACTGCTCCTATGTACAAGAATATAAACTACTATAATACTGCTCCTATGTACAAGAATATAACTACTATAATACTGCTCCTATGTACAAGAATATAACTACTATAATACTGCTCCTATGTACAAGAATATAACTACTATAATACTGCTCCTATGTACAAGAATATAACTACTATAATACTGCCTCCTATGTACAAGAATATAACTACTATAATATTGTAGCTCGCTTGTTAAGCTTGGCATCAGAGTCTTCCAGGTGCAGGATGTCGATGGGATCTTTGAAGTCCTCGGGCATGATTACTCCTGCCCACAGTAATAGTTATTTGCCGTGCTCTCACTCTGAGCGGTTATACACGTTAGGATGTGATATTTGGCGGTTTGCTGTTTGTTCAGTTTGTGGCCAAGGAAAGTCTTACATATTCAGGAAGATTCTTTGGGTTTTGACTGAGATTTGGAAAAGAAAGAAGTTAAAGGGACTTCACATTTACAACCCCATAGAGAAGGTGACTGTAGGACAGGAGAATACAATCTATTGCTCCCTGGTATCAGCCATTTCAGGGGAGAGGATGACTGTAGGACAGGAGAATACAATCTATTGCTCCCTGTTATCAGACATTTCAGGGGAGAGGATGACTGTAGGACAGGAGAATACAATCTATTGCTCCCTGTTATCATCCATTTCAGGGGAGAGGATGACTGTAGGACAGGAGAATACAATCTATTGCTCCCTGTTATCATCCATTTCAGGGGAGAGGATGACTGTAGGACAGGAGAATACAATCTATTGCTCCCTGTTATCATACATTTCAGGGGAGAGGATGACTGTTAGGACAGGAGAATACAATCTATTGCTCCCTGGTATCAGCCATTTCAGGGGAGAGGATGACTGTAGGACAGGAGAATACAATCTATTGCTCCCTGTTATCAGACATTTCAGGGGAGAGGATGACTGTAGGACAGGAGAATACAATCTATTGCTCCCTGTTATCATCCATTTCAGGGGAGAGGATGACTGTAGGACAGGAGAATACAATCTATTGCTCCCTGTTATCATCCATTTCAGGGAGAGGATGACTGTAGGACAGGAGAATACAATCTATTGCTCCCTGTTATCATACATTTCAGGGGAGAGGATGACTGTAGGACAGGAGAATACAGTCTATTGCTCCCTGTTATCATCCATTTCAGGGGAGAGGATGACTGTAGGACAGGAGAATACAATCTATTGCTCCCTGTTATCAGACATTTCAGAGGAGAGGATAACTGTAGGACGGGAGATTACAATCTATTGCTCCCTGTTATCAGACATTACAGGGGAGAGGATGACTGTAGGACAGGAGAATACAATCTATTGCTCCCTGTTATCAGACATTTCAAGAGGGGAGAGGACGACTGTAGGACAGGAGAATACAGTCTATTGCTCCCTGTTATCAGCCACTTCAGGGGAGAGGATGACTGTAGGACAGGAGAGTACATGTCTATTGCTCTCTGTTATCAGCCATTTCAGGGGAGAGGATGACTGTAGGATGGGAGATTACAATCTATTGCTCCCTGTTATCAGCCACTTCAGGGGAGAGGATGACTGTAGGACAGGAGAATACAATCTATTGCTCCCTGTTATTAGCTACTTCAGGGAGAGGATGACTGTAGGACAGGAGAATACATCTATTGCCCCCTGTTATCAGACATTTCAGAGGAGAGGATGACTGTAGGACAGGAGAATACAATCTATTGCTCCCTGTTATCAGCCACTTCAGGGCAGAGGATGACTGTAGGACAGGAGAATACAATCTATTGCTCCCTGTTATCAATAATAGAAAATTCGGACCAGCGATAAATATATATATATTTTCATAGGTGCATATCCATAAAGCAAAATTATAGAAATACAAAGATATATGGATATATAGTTGCACAACATGTAATAAGCAATAGGAGTAAAAGTAAATCTTGCTCCCTGTTATCAGACATTTCAGGGGAGAGGATGACTGTAGGACAGGAGAATACAGTCTATTGTTCCCTGTTATCAGACATTTCAGGGGAGAGGATGACTGTAGGACAGGAGAATACAGTCTATTGTTCCCTGTTATCAGACATTTCAGAGGAGAGGATGACTGTAGGACAGGAGAATACAATCTATTGCCCCCTGTTATCAGCCATTTTAGGGGAGAGGATGACTGTAGGACAGGAGAATACAATCTATTGCCCCCTGTTATCAGCCATTTTAGGGGAGAGGATGACTGTAGGACAGGAGAATACAATCTATTGCTCCCTGTTATCAGCCATTTTAGGGGAGATGATGACT
This sequence comes from Rhinella marina, assembly GCA_900303285.1. Lineage (NCBI taxonomy): Eukaryota > Metazoa > Chordata > Amphibia > Anura > Bufonidae > Rhinella > Rhinella marina. The sequence continues at coordinate 22,700 of ONZH01009221.1, read as the reverse complement.
GTAGGACAGGAGAATACAATCTATTCCTCCCTGTTATCAGCCATTTTAGGGGAGAGGATGACTGTAGGACAGGAGAATACAGTCTATTGTTCCCTGTTATCAGACATTTCAGGGGAGAGGATGACTGTAGGACAGGAGAATACAATCTATTGTTCCCTGTTATCAGACATTTCAGGGAGAGGATGACTGTAGGACAGGAGAATACAATCTATTCCTCCCTGTTATCAGCCATTTTAGGGGAGAGGATGACTGTAGGACAGGAGAATACAGTCTATTGTTCCCTGTTATCAGACATTTCAGGGGAGAGGATGACTGTAGGACAGGAGAATACAATCTATTGCTCCCTGTTATCAGCCATTTTAGGGGAGAGGATGACTGTAGGACCGGAGAATACAATCTATTGCTCCCTGTTATCAGCCATTTTAGGGGAGATGATGACTGTAGGACAGGAGAATACAATCTATTCCTCCCTGTTATCAGCCATTTTAGGGGAGAGGATGACTGTAGGACAGGAGAATACAATCTACTATTATGTTGTTGTTGCACTGTCAGAAAGTCCAGTCTGTGATTATTACCGGCCCTTTAAAACTCAGAGATTTATATTTTCCAGAGTTCCCTAGAAATTTTTTTTTTTTTGGGGGGGGCTTTACCCTGCCTCTTACCCAGTAGGCAGTGAGGGGGTTAAGATCCTCAGAACCGCACACATTCCTCCCTCTCATTGCTTCCTTCCGTTCTGAAGTCTTTCCTGTTCCTTATAATCACATTTCCCTGCAGCAGAGTCCAGAGATTATCCCACGAGAAACAAAAAAGTGTTTAAAAAAATCCCAAAAATGTGTCCTCTTCTTCACCTGACACTGGGATAAAGCGGAGGTGTTACCCAGTGATGGTTCCCATGGCAACGTTCCAGATTGTTACATTGTTACCATTGCCGCAAAGAAGGTTCCTTTCTACAGTGCCACCTAGAGGGACTTCCCATGTACTTCAATGCATCTTCCTGACTCCCCCTAAGAAGACTATCATCAGGTCTGTCTCTGGGCGTCGGCCCTCACCAGCACAGAGCAGCAGAGCTGACCACAGAGCGGGTCCCTGCAGCTTCCTGTAGGGGGCGCTTGAGAGACATGGGTGTGCAGATTCACTGAAGGTGGTTACAAGGTACCCCCAAGTCTATTAAAGCACCCCCAGCACTATGCTCATAATGGCCCAACACGAGTGAGCGCCCCCTACAGACATGTTGTGTACCCCCCGAGGTACAGGACCACAGTGATAAATCCCTATGACAACTCTTCCTGCGCCTAAACTCCATTTGTTGACCTAGAGAAACTGGGCCTCACAGCAACTTGAGCGCAGATCAAGAAGAGACGGGATCGGGGCGGCCTCTGACCTTAGGACTCAGCTGCCAGAACACGGGACAGGAAGGGTTGTCATGGGGACATAAACAATCCACCTCCGTGCAAAGAGGAAAGAGAGACTCGTGTTTACACGTCTATCGCGCATTAAAGGGGCCCCGGTCTAGATCTGGTGCGACACCTTTACATCAGTCCAGCAGTCCAGAACATCCACTAATCCAGCATCCCTGAAAATCCACTAATCCAGCATCCCAGAAAGCCAGAAAATCCACTAATCCAGTAACCCAGAACATCCACTACTCCAGCATCCCTGAAATCCAGAACATCCACTAATCCAGCATCCCCGAAATCCAGAACATCCACTAATCCAGCACCCCCGAAATCTAGAACATCCACTAATCCAGCATCCCCGAAATCCAGAACATCCACTAATCCAGCATCCCCGAAATCTAGAACATCCACTAATCCAGCATCCCCGAAATCCAGAACATCCACTAATTCAGCATCCCCGAAATCCAGAACATCCACTAATCCAGCATTCCCGAAATCCAGAACGTCCACTAATCCAGCATCCCTGAAATCCAGAACGTCCACTAATCCAGCATCCCTAAAATCCAGAACATCCACTAATCCAGCATCCCCGAAATCCAGAACGTCCACTAATCCAGCATCCCTGAAATCCAGAACGTCCACTAATCCAGCATCCCTTAAATCCAGAACGTCCACTAATCCAGCATCCCTGAAATCCAGAACGTCCACTATTCTGGCATTAAACAGTCTAGAATACCCACTAACCCAGCATTCCAGTAATCCAGAACATCCCCTAATCTGGCAATACCACAGAACATCCACTAATCATGTATTCCAGGAGATCCAGTAATCTGACATTCGAGCAGTCTAGATCAGCCACTGAATAGTCCACTAATCCAGCAGTGCATATCATCCACTAATCTGGTATTGCTGCAGTCCAGAACATCCACTAATCGAGCATCCCCGAAATCCAGAACATCCACTAATTCAGCATCCCCGAAATCCAGAACATCCACTAATCCAGCATTTCCGAAATCCAGAACGTCCACTAATCCAGCATCCCTGAAATCCAGAACGTCCACTAATCCAGCATCCCTGAAATCCAGAACATCCACTAATCCAGCATCCCTGAAATCCAGAACGTCCACTAATCCAGCATCCCTGAAATCCAGAACATCCACTAATCCAGCATCCCTGAAATCCAGAACGTCCACTAATCCAGCATCCCTGAAATCCAGAACATCCACTAATCCAGCATCCCTGAAATCCAGAACGTCCACTAATCCAGCATCCCTGAAATCCAGAACGTCCACTAATCCAGCATCCCTGAAATCCAGAACATCCACTAATCCAGCATCCCTGAAATCCAGAACATCCACTAATCCAGCATCCTGAAATCCAGAACGTCCACTAATCCAGCATCCCTGAAATCCAGAACGTCCACTAATCCAGCATCCCTGAAATCCAGAACGTCCACTAATCTGGCATTAAACAGTTTAGAATACCCACTAACCCAGCATTCCAGTATCCAGAACATCCCCTAATCTGGCAATACCACAGAACATCCACTAATCATGTATTCTAGGAGATCCAGTAATCTGGCAATCCAGAACATCCACTAATCTGACATTCCAGCAGTCTAGATCAGCCACTGAATAGTCCACTAATCTGGCAATACAACAGCCCAGAATATCCACTAATCCAGCAGTACATATCATCCACTAATCTGGTATTGCTGCAGTCCAGAACATCCAATAATTCAGCGGTCCAGTACATCCACTAATCCAGCATTCCTGAAATCCAGAACATCTACTAATCCAGTAACCCAGAAAATCCACTAATCCAGCAGTCCAGTACATCTACTAATCTGGTATTCAAGCAATTCAGAACATCCAGTAATCCAGCAGTCCATACTCCAGAACATCTACTAATCCAGACTCCAGAACATCCAGTAATCCAGCATCCTGCCGTCCTGAGTGTTTGCACTTGTGCCCCTTGTTCGGCTCCGGATTCTTTCTCAGATCTCGAGGTCTCGTTAAGGTCGCCTCTGACGTCAGAGCTGGGCTGTAATCAAGAGTCTGCGCCGCGCTCCGCTCACATCAAAGCCCCCCCACCCCCCTCTATAATCACAGCGCTGGGATCCAGTCAGGACAACCTCCCCCATCATCTCCTGGCAGCGCTCCGAGGGGCAGGCGGATAGCTTTCCTTAAAGGAGAACAACCCAACCTGTAATCACTGAGCTCTGGATCTAAGTATCTGCGTCACCTGGTCCTAAAAATGTCCCAGGGCAGGAAGTGTTACCATGGGGACATTGGAGGGGAAGGACTGGAAAGCTTCACATTTTTCACTAATTTAAGCCTCTGCACCGGGGGCCATATCGGGTGACTGTGGTGGGATCTGTCCACCCCTTCTTCATCATTCTTAGGGTGGCCTCATAAGCCAAAAAAATTAAAATTATGAGTGCATGTCAGCAGGATCAACTCTATTAAGCTGAGCAGGGATGATCCTGCTGATTAAAATGACGCCTGTCTTGTGAAAATCAGTTGCAGCGTTCCCGAGAAAAAGTCTTTTATTTTTAGGCCAATAGGGACTTCAGTGCACCAAGGGGCGGGGCCTAACCACTGAGTGCACCTCAGCCTTCCAGTGCTAACCACGCCCCCTCGGTGCACTGAAATCCTCCTTTCTATAAAGAATAAAGGTTTTCCTTCTCATTAACGCTGCAACCGATTTTCACAAGACGGGCGTCGGTTTAATCAGCAGGATCAACCCTATCAGGCAGTATGCTTGGCTTTATAGGGTTGATCCTGAGGGGTATCCTTTAAACTTCACTCTGAAGCAGCAGTGGTTACCCATTCACGCCTAATGTTTGGAAGTGAAGTAATGAGAATGACCCAGGGGCCCTCAGAACATTCTCACCCCGCTGTGGTCATTCTTGCCTGGCACCGCTTATCTCTTCCTGAGCTCAGTACTGGCTGTACTGGGATCAGTGGCGCCCAGCTGGGAGAAGGGGGGCCTTTCGCTTTTCCTTTGCTCCGATAAGAAAAAGCGATCTATTCAGAGTGGGCACGTGCCGGACTGTGAATGGCGGATTCTTCTTTGCTGGAGTGCCCAGCTGGCGAGGGGCCCGGGACGGCCGGAGGGGGAGGTGGGCATCGTTACTGCCATCAACAACTGTCTGTGATCAGCTCCATGGTACCACACAGTGCCAGGACCACCCTGGGTGTAACAGCTGCCATGGGCATAAATCTCATGTAGGCACATGGGCCCCCCACTATGAAGCCCCTGGGGGCCACTACAGCCCCCGCACCACCTAAAAACACCTGCACTGACCTCCGTCTTCTCCTCTACAGAAACTTTAATCAATGTCAGATGATGGAACGCTCTAACCTACATTGTGTTTCCATTTCTCACCATTTTCAATAACTCTGCTTGCTGTCAGTGAATGGAAACATCTCACCCAATGGGCAAAAACCCTCCCTGACCCGGGAGCAGAGGGCGGGTTGGTTACCATTGTTTCCAGTTAAACCTGATACAGTTACCTGCGCTGATACATTGTTGTTTAGCTCACAGAGGATTGTCTGGATTTGATACATTGTATCTGTCAGCTGTGGGAAGGTACGTCTCAAGAAGGGTTCTCGGCCTCCCATTCGTTGACAACAAGCAGAGATCTTGAAAATATTGATGAATTGCAACACAAGCTCTGGTAAGAAGCTGCTGGAGTTTTCAGTATACGACGATCGGCTCCATTCACTGACACGGAGCGTCTGTCCGGTGCCATCATCTACTTCTTACTGATAATAAAATCAGATATTATCCTTGGCCATGTAAGGGTTAAGCCATTATTTACACAGGATTTCCGCTTCCATGGCGGCGGCGGCGGCGGCGCGCTTCATACCCTATAGATAAGGAGATAATTACAGGCAGAGGACGGAGCGGGCGACACATTATCCGCAACTCCATGTAAATGACAAGAAGACAACCCTCAACATGTCAAGTCTGACAGGAGGAATACTACCAGAAAAATGTCACCTATCTATCTATCTATCTATCTATCTATCTATCTATCTCTCTATCTCCTATCTATCTATTTCTCATCTATCTCTCATCTATCTATCTATCTCTCATCTATCTATCTATCTCATATATATCTATCTATCTATCCATCTAATATCTATCTATCTATCTATCCATCTAATATCTATCTATCTATCTATCTATCTCATATATATCTATCTATCCATCTAATATCATCTATCTATCTATCTATCTATCTCATATATATCTATCTATCTATCCATCTAATATCTATCTATCTATCTCATATCTATCTATCCATCTAATATCTATCTATCTATCTATCTATCCATCTAATATCTATCTATCTATCTATCTATCTATCTATCTATCTATCTATCTATCTATCATAGATCTGTTGCCTGGATCATCCAGGCCGGAGAGTGATGGGTAAATTGGCAGTGGCATCCATGGGGTTAATATTTGGAGGTTGAGGCTGAGCCATGGCTCCTTATTAGGCCTCATACACACAACCGCGTCCGTTTTGCGTTTTGCATTTGGCGGTCCAGCCCTCAGCACACCAGTCCTATGCTTCACAGGGACATGTTCTATCTATTTTGCGGGTCTGCGGAATGGACGTGTGGACGCGGACAGCACATTGAAGTGAATGGGTCCACAGCCAAAAATACAAACCCAAACCACGGTCGTGTGCATGAGGCCTTACAGGGGATGATACCATCCAGCAGGAAGGAAAAGAAGAGGAAGAGGTCAGAGCTGGGACCACAGCCCGCCCGCAGCATGCCCACCGCTGGGTGCCCTGGGCCGGGGGGACCGGGCAGCACAGGCAGCTGCTAAGGGCCATATGAGCTCAGTGGGGCTCTCCATGACTCCTCCTCCTCCCTAGTTGGAAGTTATATTCAAGATGGCGGCTTTCAATATGGAGAAGGTGTAAGTTTGGGTTATCCTCCGCCGACAGCTGACGGGGACCACAAACAGGACCGGACCCATAAAATAGAGAAAACCTATCCCTCAGGTCCCTATGTGCATGAAGCGGGTTAAATCAGCGCAGGGAACCCCACGTCTGAGCGGCTGCGTGAGAGAGTCCCCGGAATTGTCAGGAAAGCGCTTGTGTAATGGATGCGCCGAGCTTCAGTATAATCCAGCGGGAATTCCCATGGATGGGATCCAGCAGAGAGAACGGCGGCCAGAAATGAGGACTGCGCAAGCGCCCTGGAGCCCACACCCTGGGGGGGGGCAATGACAACTTAGAGGGCCCCCAAAAAAATCCAAGGAATCCAAAGAGCTGTCAACAATGTATCTCAAATGTTGCTACATTGTATCTGTTTCTGGGAAAGCCGGGTGACAACCAGTATGGCCGCCACTAGGGGGCGTGGCCTCCTTCATTCAGTCCTGAAATCTCAATCTGCCACTACAGGTACAGACTTACCCATCAGGACCCGAGGAAAGTTGGGTGACAGTCCCTGCGGAGACTGTAATGAGCAGACTATTTTGCGGAAAATTTGGTAGAAAATTGCTTAAAGGGCAATTCCTGAAAATAATGGGATTGGATTACTGGAGCGCAACTCATGAGAACAATGAGGCGCGAGGCACCGATAACCTCCGTCCTAAGAGAGGATTAAATCAAATCCCGAATCGCAGCTTTCTTGAGGAATGTAGAAGAAAACAGCCCAAAACGCATCGGCCGGGACAGCTTTACCGCAATCCTCAGAAACTGCGCCGTTCCTAAAGCAAAGTGTGAATGAGGTTTTATAAAATCGTCTCATGAATGTCACATCAGGACACGGCGTAAAAAAAAAAAACGTAAATAACTAAAACGCATTGTGCAGCAGAGGCCAGATGTGATTCCGATTCCTGCGCGCCCACCCACGGGACCCCTGTACTCGCAGGGAGGAGCCGCCATCTTGGATCTCCTTGGCCGGCTCCCGAACATTCCTTCACATAGTAAATAACGGTTTAAAAGGTCACGGATTATAAATATTTGTACAGGCGTTAACTCCTTCAGTGCTGCACTCACCCTGCGCTGGTGGAGGGGCCTGCGGTGTCTCATTTTTTATTTACCAAAATGATGTACAAAATATTTGCCCCCTTCGCCCCCAAAGAGGGCAACAAGGGAGGGGTAGAGGCAGATCTAAGTCCCACAGACCCCCCCATCATAAAAGTAAACTTAGTGCCCCCCTAGCAATGCCACCTGCGGATCACCAACTTCAGGTGCCTCCCATCATGCCGCAGGTCACGCTCTTTCCCATGTGCTCAGTGTCGCCCCCTGTTGGATACAATCAGGAGTTGCAGGTCCTAAGGCTCTACAGTAGTTCACCCGCCTTGATGTGGGGCCCCGCTGTTATAGGGCCAATGACTATAAATGATTTCTGGGCTACAGCCTCAGACCCGACCTGTATCCTCCCATCTGGGCCGTCCAGAAAGGAAAGAGTTAAAGGTCCATGGACGGAAAAGGTCAACCCAGGACGGAGCAACAGATATGTCCATAGAAAGACCAATTAAAGGGGAACCCCATCCATGGATCCAAATGAGAATCCTGGACAAGATCAGATCTCAACTTGTGATATAGAAGATTGTAACTAATGGTAGTGAATAATGTGGTCGCTGTCAAGATGTAGCCTGACACTAATTCTCCCGTATTACGAGAAGTTGTCAGAAGCATGGCACATCGCCATCTCCGAGTCAGCGGCATACACATCACGTGTCACCATAATAATATAATCAAATCCAAAGAGGATTGTGTCCAGTAAAGACAATCTGTGATCTATGCACCTCACTTCTGTCCACATAGTTTGTTACAGTGTGTCAGTGCAGGGAAAGTGCCTCATTTCATAGTCCAGGCTGTGTATGTCACAGGGGATGGAGACTAAACTGCATCCAATTGTAACAAATCCTCAGCTGTAAGAAATGTATAAATTGTATCACTGTACAAACATTAAATGACTTATCCTGTACTGATCCTGAGTTATATCCTGTATTATACTCCAGAGCTGCACTCACTATTCTCCTGGTGCAGTCACTATGTACATACATTACATTACTTATCCTGTACTGATCCTGAGTTACATCCTGTATTGTACTCCAGAGCTGCACTCACTATTCTGCTGGTGCAGTCACTGTGTGCATACATTACTTATCCTGTACTGATCCTGAGTTACATCCTGTATTATACTCCAGAGCTGCACTCAATATTCTGCTGGTGCAGTCACTGTGTACATACATTACTTATCCTGTACTGATCCTGAGTTACATCCTGTATTATACTCCAGAGCTGCACTCACTATTCTGCTGGTGCAGTCACCTGTGTACATATATTACTTATCCTGTACTGATCCTGAGTTACATCCTGTATTATACTCCAGAGCTGCACTCACTATTCTGCTGGTGGAGTCACTGTGTACATACATTACTTATCCTGTACTGATCCTGAGTTACATCCTGTATTATACTCCAGAGCTGCACTCACTATTCTGCTGGTGCAGTCACTGTGTACATACATTACTTATCCTGTACTGATCCTGAGTTACATCCTGTATTATACTCCAGAGCTGCACTCACTATTCTGCTGGTGCAGTCACTGTGTACATACATTACTTATCCTGTACTGATCCTGAGTTACATCCTGTATTATACTCCAGAGCTGCACTCACTATTCTGCTGGTGCAGTCACTGTGTACATACATTACTTATCCTGTACTGATCCCAAGTTACATCCTGTATTATACTCCAGAGCTGCACTCACTATTCTGCTGGTGCAGTCACTGTGTACATACATTACTTATCCTGTACTGATCCTGAGTTACATCCTGTATTATACTCCAGAGCTGCACTCACTATTCTCCTGGTGCAGTCACTATGTACATACATTACATTACTTATCCTGTACTGATCCTGAGTTACATCCTGTATTGTACTCCAGAGCTGCACTCACTATTCTGCTGGTGCAGTCACTGTGTGCATACATTACTTATCCTGTACTGATCCTGAGTTACATCCTGTATTATACTCCAGAGCTGCACTCAATATTCTGCTGGTGCAGTCACTGTGTACATACATTACTTATCCTGTACTGATCCTGAGTTACATCCTGTATTATACTCCAGAGCTGCACTCACTATTCTGCTGGTGCAGTCACTGTGTACATATATTACTTATCCTGTACTGATCCTGAGTTACATCCTGTATTATACTCCAGAGCTGCACTCACTATTCTGCTGGTGGAGTCACTGTGTACATACATTACTTATCCTGTACTGATCCTGAGTTACATCCTGTATTATACTCCAGAGCTGCACTCACTATTCTGCTGGTGCAGTCACTGTGTGCATACATTACTTATCCTGTACTGATCCTGAGTTACATCCTGTATTATACTCCAGAGCTGCACTCACTATTCTGCTGGTGCAGTCACTGTGTACATACATTACTTATCCTGTACTGATCCTGAGTTACATCCTGTATTATACTCCAGAGCTGCACTCACTATTCTGCTGGTGCAGTCACTGTGTACATACATTACTTATCCTGTACTGATCCCAAGTTACATCCTGTATTATACTCCAGAGCTGCACTCACTATTCTGCTGGTGCAGTCACTGTGTACATACATTACTTATCCTGTACTGATCCTGAGTTACATCCTGTATTATACTCCAGAGCTGCACTCACTATTCTGCTGGTGCAGTCACTGTGTGCATACATTAACCTATCCTGTACTGATCCTGAGTTACATCCTGTATTATACTCCAGAGCTGCACTCACTATTCTGCTGGTGCAGTCACTGTGTACATACATTACTTATCCTGTACTGATCCTGAGTTACATCCTGTATTATACTCCAGAGCTGCACTCACTATTCTGCTGGTGCAGTCACTGTTGTACATACATTACTTATCCTGTACTGATCCCAAGTTACATCCTGTATTATACTCCAGAGCTGCACTCACTATTCTGCTGATGCAGTCACTGTGCACATACATTACTTATCCTGTACTGATCCTGAGTTACATCCTGTATTATACTCCAGAGCTGCACTCACTATTCTGCTGGTGGAGTCACTGTGTACATACATTACTTATCCTGTACTGATCCTGAGTTACATCCTGTATTATACTCCAGAGCTGCACTCACTATTCTGCTGGTGGAGTCACTGTGTACATACATTACTTATCCTGTACTGATCCTGAGTTACATCCTGTATTATACTCCAGAGCTGCACTCACTATTCTGCTGTGCAGTCACTGTGTACATACATTACTTATCCTGTACTGATCCTGAGTTACATCCTGTATTATACTCAGAGCTGCACTCACTATTCTGCTGGTGCAGTCACTGTACATACATACTTATCCTGTACTGATCCTGAGTTACATCCTGTATTATACTCCAGAGCTGCACTCACTATTCTGCTGGTGGAGTCACTGTGTACATACATTACTTATCCTGTACTGATCCTGAGTTACATCCTGTATTATACTCCAGAGCTGCACTCACTATTCTGCTGATGCAGTCACTGTGCACATACATTACTTATCCTGTACTGATCCTGAGTTACATCCTGTATTATACTCCAGAGCTGCACTCACTATTCTGCTGGTGGAGTCACTGTGTACATACATTACTTATCCTGTACTGATCCTGAGTTACATCCTGTATTATACTCCAGAGCTGCACTCACTATTCTGCTGGTGGAGTCACTGTGTACATACATTACTTATCCTGTACTGATCCTGAGTTACATCCTGTATTATACTCCAGAGCTGCACTCACTATTCTGCTGGTGCAGTCACTGTGTACATACATTACTTATCCTGTACTGATCCTGAGTTACATCCTGTATTATACTCCAGAGCTGCACTCACTATTCTGCTGGTGCAGTCACTGTACATACATTACTTATCCTGTACTGATCCTGAGTTACATCCTGTATTATACTCCAGAGCTGCACTCACTATTCTGCTGGTGGAGTCACTGTGTACATACATTACTTATCCTGTACTGATCCTGAGTTACATCCTGTATTATACTCCAGAGCTGCACTCACTATTCTGCTGGTGCAGTCACTGTACATACATTACTTATCCTGTACTGATCCTGAGTTACATCCTGTATTATACTCCAGAGCTGCACTCACTATTCTGCTGGTGGAGTCACTGTGTACATACATTACTTATCCTGTACTGATCCTGAGTTACATCCTGTATTATACTCCAGAGCTGTACTCACTATTCTGCTGTTATTAGTCCCAGCAGACACCTAGCTGAGCTCCTATCATGCAGTTATACATTTCCAGGTGTAAATATGACTGTTCCCAGAAAGCTAATGGGACATGTTTTTGCAGACACTGAGCGTACAAGGTATGTTGACAGATTTCAGCTCTGAAGCCAGCAGAATTATGAGTGCTGCAGGTTGACCACCAATATGACATGGCGATGTCACTATGAATGTGATGTCAGTGTTACCTTCCTCCGTATCTTGTAAATGACTTATATTTGGATGAAGGAGCGTCTCCTCGATCGGGGGTGACAGCGGGGGCAGGGCTGCGGGGTGGACCCAGAATGTTTACATAATCCCCCTCTGATTACACGATGTGACATTGTATCCATGAGAACAGCAGAGAACGCTGTGGACTGCTACAATGTAACGACCCCTCCCCCATAACAGATTACATAACAGCGGGGCGCACAGCGTCACCAACCCTCATATGGTCCCCGTGTCAGTCCCTGCAACACAAGATATCGCAGGCGTCACACTAGGTAAAGCGGGGGAGGGGGGAAACATCACATGACCCTGCGCCCCCCCCAGCGTTAGTTTTTAATACGGACAATTATTAACCCATCGAGAACTGATGGATGATCGGCGACTGTATACGGAGGCCTCACTATACACATTTAGGTCGGCGCCGCCCTGCTGGACAGTCCGCTTTTTTTCCATCAATGTGTCCGGCAATTGCTTACCTAACAATTCCCTAATATCCTACCCGTCTCGCCCTCTTCTACGCACACCTGTGATCTGCGTGATGACATCACATAAGGCGATCACTGTCGTGACCCAATTCTGACCATAATGGCAGCGGATTGGGAACGGTAGGGCGGTCGCGGCGGTTGGGTTTCTCGCGTGCGTTATTTTCCTGATCCATGTGCAGGGGCCATTCGTATAGACAGGTCAATCGATAAACCACCCCCATCATTCCCCCCGGGGATGCGGACGATGGCATTAACCTAAGTGGTGGCACTATGTAACCGGAGCAGGCGCTGCGCCAGGCCACGGGGGGAAGCTCCGCAACTTCCTCAAATTCTCCAGCGTCAACATTAAGCCCAGAATCCGAGCTCCAATCTCCCGGGATGGGGGGGTCATCCGAGTGCCCTGGGGTCCCAGCGGGAGGGGGCGGGTTAACCCTTAACAGGCCAATGTCCTCAATATACGTTTTACGTTTGCAGTTGCGAAGGGGAACAAAGTCTTTTAACCCTTTCACATCCATCACCTCAGACACGGATGAAGTCCTTAAAGGGGGACACGGGTTAACCCTTCGGTCACCGGGCAGGGTGCAGGCGAAGCCTCGGAGCATTTCCCGTTTTCAGTTTTGGCAGTGGTTGTCACATCCTTGTTCCTTAACACGGACTTAACCCTTTAGGTACCGAGTCAGGAATTCCTCATGACTCACCTGCTGGAATGGAACGCCTATTAACCCCTTCCTGTCCACATCCCTCCTCAGGTCACGGCTTTGCACCCCCTCCTCGCCCTCTGGCCGGAGAGTCGAGTCCCAGTAACCCTTTCCTCCCCGTGCCCTGAGTAGTGGTATGTCGTGGGAAGGGACACAGGGAACCCCCCCCCCTCATTACCTACGAATCTTTCCACTGGGTTGTAAAGCTCATTAACCCCTTCATGTCTAGACCCTATTTACAGGACGGCCTGTACTCACCAAATAATTAAAGGGATATTGCGCTCGTGCACCCTGACCCTCTGGCTACGGATTTGACCCTTTAAATGTCAGCCTAGGTCAGGTGCGGACGCTCTCTTGCTCCTCAGTTTTTGGCGTCTTTTCCCTTAGAATTTTCTAAATCCACGTAGAAAATCACAGTCCCTTAACCCCTGCATGTTCGCACCTTTATGAATTATCCCGAGATGTAAATAAGGGGACACAGTGGTCGTGCTGTCTGAAGATTTAGTGGTCCAGCTACGGATTTAACCCCATAAATCCCTTACTGTAGGGAGCAGGGGATCCCCCATGGCTCAGTAGCTGGAGCCCTTCCGAGCAGCGAAGTCCATTAACCCCTTCATTCCAGACGGACGGATGAGACTGAAGTGTTAGGATGGACTTACCTGGTTCCTTTGTCGCCCATGGCCAAGCTGTGGTCAGGATGGACGGTCAGATGAGGGTCAGGTGCCAGGTGCAGCGATGCCAGTATCCGATGATGCCGGAGCCCAGGCTGGTATAGCAGGCAGCAGGGCTTTGTTTTGCAAGCAGAGCAGCTGCAAATAAAGAGATCTGTCCCCTCTGCCTGAGAGACTGGATGTAAATCCTGATGGGATTAGAGGGAGGGCGAACACGAAATGTGAGAGGGGAAAGCAGGAATTAGGATTATTATTCTGATGGTGCCATCAAACAGCTTGTCCTCTCGCCACTCAACCCTGCTGTCTGTGGGCTGTACAAGCTGACAGCCGAGAGATCCACCCTCACTGCAGCTCCACTGCTTCCTGCTATGTGCACTGCATGGACTGGGCTTCCCCTGCTGCAAACTCCAGCCAGCCTGTAACAGAGCGCCCACAATAAAGGTCAGGATAGTGACAGGAACAAGGAGTTCCCATCTGTGCACCTTCTACAAGGAATCAAGGGGAATCCCATTCTAATGATCTGATGAAAAAAAACGCTGATTTGTGACAAGATTAAATTAACAGAGAAATCTGAACCTGAAAAGAGAAAGAAAAGAGTCACAACTGATGATAACAGCATCCAAGTCACACAATGTACAAACTACTATAATACTGCTCCTATGTACAAGAATATAACTGCTATAATACTGCTCCTATGTACAAGAATATAACTACTATAATACTGCTCCTATGTACAAGAATATAACTACTATAATACTGCCTCCTATGTACAAGAATATAACTACTATAATACTGCTCCTATGTACAAGAATATAACTACTATAATACTGCTCCTATGTACAAGAATATAACTACTATAAATACTGCTTCCTATGTACAAGAATATAACTACTATAATACTGCCTCCTATGTACAAGAATATAACTACTATAATACTGCTCCTATGTACAAGAATATAACTACTATAATACTGCTCCTATGTACAAGAATATAAACTACTATAATACTGCCTCCTATGTACAAGAAATATAACTACTATAATACTGCTCCTATGTACAAGAATATAACTACTATAATACTGCTCCTATGTACAAGAATATAACTACTATAATACTGCTCCTATGTACAAGAAATATAACTACTATAATACTGCTCCTATGTACAAGAATATAACTACTATAATACTGCTCCTATGTACAAGAATATAACTACTATAATACTACTCCTATGTACAAGAATATAACTACTATAATACTGCTCCTATGTACAAGAATATAACTACTATAATACTGCTCCTATGTACAAGAATATAACTACTATAATACTGCCTCCTATGTACAAGAATATAACTACTATAATACTGCTCCTATGTACAAGAATATAACTACTATAATACTGCTCCTATGTACAAGAATATAACTACTATAATACTGCTCCTATGTACAAGAATATAACTACTATAATACTGCTCCTATGTACAAGAATATAACTACTATAATACTGCCTCCTATGTACAAGAATATAACTACTATAATACTGCTCCTATGTACAAGAATATAACTACTATAATACTGCTACCTCCTATGTACAAGAATATAACTACTATAATACTGCTCCTATGTACAAGAATATAACTACTATAATACTGCTCCTATGTACAAGAATATAAACTACTATAATACTGCCTCCTATGTACAAGAATATAACTACTATAATACTGCCTCCTATGTACAAGAATATAACTACTATAATACTGCTCCTATGTACAAGAATATAACTACTATAATACTGCTCCTATGTACAAGAATATAACTACTATAATACTGCTCCTATGTACAAGAATATAACTACTATAATACTGCTCCTATGTACAAGAATATAACTACTATAATACTGCTCCTATGTACAAGAATATAAACTACTATAATACTGCTCCTATGTACAAGAATATAACTACTATAATACTGCTCCTATGTACAAGAATATAACTACTATAATACTGCTCCTATGTACAAGAATATAACTACTATAATACTGCCTCCTATGTACTAGAATATAAACTACTATAATACTGCTCCTATGTACAAGAATATAACTACTATAATACTGCTCCTATGTACAAGAATATAACTACTATAATACTGCTCCTATGTACAAGAATATAACTACTATAATACTGCTCCTATGTACAAGAATATAACTACTATAATACTGCTCCTATGTACAAGAATATAACTACTATAATACTGCTCCTATGTACAAGAAATATAACTACTATAATACTGCCTCCTATGTACAAGAATATAACTACTATAATACTGCTCCTATGTACAAGAATATAACTACTATAATACTGCTCCTCCTATGTACAAGAATATAACTATAATACTGCTCCTATGTACAAGAATATAACTACTATAATACTGCTCCTATGTACAAGAATATAACTACTATAATACTGCTCCTATGTACAAGAATATAACTACTATAAATACTGCTCCTATGTACAAGAATATAACTACTATATAATACTGCTCCTATGTACAAGAATATAACTACTATAATACTGCTCCTATGTACAAGAATATAACTACTATAATACTGCTCCTATGTACAAGAATATAACTACTAATACTCCTATACAAGAATATAACTACTATAATACTGCTCCTATGTACAAGAATATAAACTACTATAATACTGCTCCTATGTACAAGAATATAACTACTATAATACTGCTCCTATGTACAAGAATATAACTACTATAATACTGCTCCTATGTACAAGAATATAACTACTATAATACTGCTCCTATGTACAAAGAATATAACTACTATAATACTGCTCCTATGTACAAGAATATAACTACTATAATACTGCTCCTATGTACAAGAATATAACTACTATAATAATACTGCTCCTATGTACAAGAATATAACTACTATAATACTGCTCCTATGTACAAGAATATAAACTACTATAATACTGCTCCTATGTACAAGAATATAACTACTATAATACTGCTCCTATGTACAAGAATATAACTACTATAATACTGCTCCTATGTACAAGAATATAACTACTATAATACTGCTCCTATGTACAAATAATATAACTACTATAATACTGCTCCTATGTACAAGAATATAACTACTATAATACTGCTCCTATGTACAAGAAATATAACTACTATAATACTGCCTCCTATGTACAAGAATATAACTACTATAATACTGCCTCCTATACTATGCTCCTATGTACAAGAATATAACTACTATAATACTGCTCCTATGTACAAGAATATAACTACTATAATACTGCTCCTATGTACAAGAATATAACTACTATAAATACTGCTCCTATGTACAAGAATATAACTACTATAATACTGCTCCTATGTACAAGAATATAACTACTATAATACTGCTCCTATGTACAAGAATATAACTACTATAATACTGCTCCTATGTACAAGAATATAACTACTATAATACTGCTCCTATGTACAAGTACTAATATAACTACTATAATACTGCTCCTATGTAATAATATAACTACTATAATACTGCTCCTATGTACAAGAATATAACTACTATAATACTGCTCCTATGTACTAGAATATAACTACTATAATACTGCTCCTATGTACAAGAATATAACTACTATAATACTGCCTCCTATGTACAAGAATATAACTACTATAATACTGCTCCTATGTACAAGAATATAACTACTATAATACTACTCCTATGTACAAGAATATAACTACTATAATACTGCTCCTATGTACAAGAATATAACTACTATAATACTGCCTCCTATGTACAAGAATATAACTACTATAATACTGCCTCCTATGTACAAGAATATAACTACTATAATACTGCCTCCTATGTACAAGAATATAACTACTATAATACTGCCTCCTATGTACAAGAATATAACTACTATAATACTGCCTCCTATGTACAAGAATATAACTACTATAATACTGCTCCTATGTACAAGATATAATATAACTATGTACAAGAATACTACACCTCCTATGTACAAGAATATAACTACTATAATACTGCTCCTATGTACAAGAATATAACTACTATAATACTGCTCCTATGTACAAGAATATAACTACTATAATTACTGCCTCCTATGTACAAGAATATAACTACTATAATACTGCTCCTATGTACAAGAATATAACTACTATAATACTGCTCCTATGTACAAGAATATAACTACTATAATACTGCTCCTATGTACAAGAATATAAACTACTATAATACTGCTCCTATGTACAAGAATATAACTACTATAATACTGCTCCTATGTATACAAGAATATAACTACTATAATACTGCTCCTATGTACAAGAATATAACTACTATAATACTGCCTCCTATGTACAAGAATATAACTACTATAATACTGCTCCTATGTACAAGAATATAACTACTATAATACTGCTCCTATGTACAAGAATATAAACTACTATAATACTGCTCCTATGTACAAGAATATAACTACTATAATACTACTCCTATGTACAAGAATATAACTACTATAATACTGCTCCTATGTACAAGAATATAACTACTATAATACTGCTCCTATGTACAAGAAATAACTACTATAAACTGTACTATATACTACTACTCCTATGTACAAGAATATAACTACTATAATACTGCTCCTATGTACAAGAATATAACTACTATAATACTGCTCCTATGTACAAGAATATAACTACTATAATACTGCTCCTATGTACAAGAATATAACTACTATAATACTGCCTCCTATGTACAAGAATATAACTACTATAATACTGCTCCTATGTACAAGAATATAACTACTATAATACTGCCTCCTATGTACAAGAATATAACTACTATAATACTGCTCCTATGTACAAGAATATAACTACTATAATACTGCTCCTATGTACAAGAATATAACTACTATAATACTGCCTCCTATGTACAAGAATATAACTACTATAATACTGCTCCTATGTACAAGAATATAACTACTATAATACTGCTCCTATGTACAAGAATATAACTACTATAATACTGCTCCTATGTACAAGAATATAACTACTATAATACTGCTCCTATGTACAAGAATATAACTACTATAATACTGCTCCTATGTACAAGAATATAACTACTATAATACTGCTCCTATGTACAAGAATATAACTACTATAATACTGCTCCTATGTACAAGAATATAACTACTATAATACTGCCTCCTATGTACAAGAATATAACTACTATAATACTGCCTCCTATGTACAAGAATATAACTACTATAATACTGCCTCCTATGTACAAGAATATAACTACTATAATACTGCTCCTATGTACAAGAATATAACTACTATAATACTGCCTCCTATGTACAAGAATATAACTACTATAATACTGCTCCTATGTACAAGAATATAACTACTATAATACTGCTCCTATGTACAAGAATATAACTACTATAAATACTGCTCCTATGTACAAGAATATAACTACTATAATACTGCTCCTATGTACAAGAATATAACTACTATAATACTGCTCCTATGTACAAGAATATAACTACTATAATACTGCCTCCTATGTACAAGAATATAACTACTATAATACTGCTCCTATGTACAAGAATATAACTACTATAATACTGCTCCTATGTACAAGAATATAACTACTATAATACTGCCTCCTATGTACAAGAATATATAACTACTATAATACTGCTCCTATGTACAAGAATATAACTACTATAATACTGCTCCTATGTACAAGAATATAACTACTATAATACTGCTCCTATGTACAAGAATATAACTACTATAATACTGCTCCTATGTACAAGAATATAACTACTATAATACTGCTCCTATGTACAAGAATATAACTACTATAATTACTGCTCCTATGTACAAGAATATAACTACTATAATACTGCTCCTATGTACAAGAAAATATAACTACTATAATACTGCTCCTATGTACAAGAATATAACTACTATAATACTGCCTCCTATGTACAAGAATATAACTACTATAATACTGCTCCTATGTACAAGAATATAACTACTATAATACTGCTCCTATGTACAAGAATATAACTACTATAATACTGCCTCCTATGTACAAGAATATAAACTACTATAATACTGCTCCTATGTACAAGAATATAAACTACTATAATACTGCTCCTATGTACAAGAATATAACTACTATAATACTGCTCCTATGTACAAGAATATAACTACTATAATACTGCCTCCTATGTACAAGAATATAACTACTATAATACTGCTCCTATGTACAAGAATATAACTACTATAATACTGCTCCTATGTACAAGAATATAACTACTATAATACTGCTCCTATGTACAAGAATATAACTACTATAATACTGCTCCTATGTACAAGAATATAACTACTATAATACTGCCTCCTATGTACAAGAAATATAACTACTATAATACTGCTCCTATGTACAAGAATATAACTACTATAATACTGCTCCTATGTACAAGAATATAACTACTATAATACTGCCTCCTATGTACAAGAATATAACTACTATAATACTGCTCCTATGTACAAGAATATAACTACTATAATACTGCTCCTATGTACAAGAATATAACTACTATAATACTGCCTCCTATGTACAAGAATATAACTACTATAATTACTGCTCCTATGTACAAGAATATAACTACTATAATACTGCTCCTATGTACAAGAATATAACTACTATAATACTGCCTCCTATGTACAAGAATATAACTACTATAATACTGCTCCTATGTACAAGAATATAACTACTATAATACTGCTCCTATGTACAAGAATATAACTACTATAATACTGCCTCCTATGTACAAGAATATAACTACTATAATACTGCTCCTATGTACAAGAATATAACTACTATAATACTGCTCCTATGTACAAGAATATAACTACTATAATACTGCTCCTATGTACAAGAATATAACTACTATAATACTGCTCCTATGTACAAGAATATAACTACTATAATACTGCTCCTATGTACAAGAATATAAACTACTATAATACTGCTCCTATGTACAAGAATATAACTACTATAATACTGCTCCTATGTACAAGAATATAACTACTATAATACTGCTCCTATGTACAAGAATATAACTACTATAATACTGCTCCTATGTACAAGAATATAACTACTATAATACTGCTCCTATGTACAAGAATATAACTACTATATAATACTGCCTCCTATGTACAAGAATATAACTACTATAATACTGCTCCTATGTACAAGAAATATAACTACTATAATACTGCTCCTATGTACAAGAATATAACTACTATAATACTGCTCCTATGTACAAGAATATAACTACTTATAATACTGCTCCTATGTACAAGAATATAACTACTATAATACTGCTCCTATGTACAAGAATATAACTACTATAATACTGCCTCCTATGTACAAGAATATAACTACTATAATACTGCTCCTATGTACAAGAATATAACTACTATAATACTGCCTCCTATGTACAAGAATATAACTACTATAATACTGCCTCCTATGTACAAGAATATAACTACTATAATACTGCTCCTATGTACAAGAATATAAACTACTATAATACTGCTCCTATGTACAAGAATATAACTACTATAATACTGCCTCCTATGTACAAGAATATAACTACTATAATACTGCTCCTATGTACAAGAATATAAACTACTATAATACTGCTCCTATGTACAAGAATATAACTACTATAATACTGCTCCTATGTACAAGAATATAACTACTATAATACTGCCTCCTATGTACAAGAATATAACTACTATAATACTGCTCCTATGTACAAGAATATAACTACTATAATACTGCCTCCTATGTACAAGAATATAAACTACTATAATACTGCTCCTATGTACAAGAATATAACTACTATAATACTGCTCCTATGTACAAGAATATAACTACTATAATACTGCTCCTATGTACAAGAATATAACTTACTATAATACTGCTCCTATGTACAAGAATATAACTACTATAATACTGCTCCTATGTACAAGAATATAACTACTATAATACTGCTCCTATGTACAAGAATATAACTACTATAAATACTGCCTCCTATGTACAAGAATATAACTACTATAATACTGCTCCTATGTACAAGAATATAACTACTATAATACTGCTCCTATGTACAAGAATATAACTACTATAATACTGCTCCTATGTACAAGAATATAACTACTATAATACTGCTCCTATGTACAAGAATATAACTACTATAATACTGCCTCCTATGTACAAGAATATAACTACTATAATACTGCTCCTATGTACAAGAATATAACTACTATAATTACTGCTCCTATGTACAAGAATATAACTACTATAATACTGCTCCTATGTACAAGAATATAACTACTATAATACTGCTCCTATGTACAAGAATATAACTACTATAATACTGCCTCCTATGTACAAGAATACTACCTATGTACAAGAATATAACTACTATAAATACTGCTCCTATGTACAAGAATATAACTACTATAATACTGCTCCTATGTACAAGAATATAACTACTATAATACTGCCTATGTAAGAAATATAACTACTATAATACTGCTCCTATGTACAAGAATATAACTACTATAATACTGCCTCCTATGTACAAGAATATAACTACTATATAATACTGCTCCTATGTACAAGAATATAACTACTATAATACTGCTCCTATGTACAAGAATATAACTACTATAATACTGCTCCTATGTACAAGAATATAACTACTATAATACTGCTCCTATGTACAAGAATATAACTACTATAATACTGCTCCTATGTACAAGAATATAACTACTATAATACTGCCTCCTATGTACAAGAATATAACTACTATAATACTG